>JANHZT010005840.1:0-14673 GCA_032468215.1 Stegonotus admiraltiensis | reverse complement strand
AAGGCTATTGCTTAACGCATTGTAAGCTGCCCTGAGTCTCCGGAGAAGGGCGGCATATAAATAAAATCAAAAAAAAAAGAAGATGTTGAGACTCTAGAAAGAGTGCAGAGAAGAGTAACAAATGTGATTAGAGGACTGGAGGCTAAAACATGAAGAACGGTTGCAGGAACTGGGCATAGCTAATCTAGTGAAGAGAAGGACCGGGGGAGACATGATAGCAGTGTTTCAATACTTGAGGGGCTGTCACAGAGAGGAAGGGGTCAACCTATTTTCCAAAGCACCTGAAGGCCAGACAAGAAACAATGCATGGAAATTGATCAAGGAGAGATTCAACCTAGAAATGAGAACTTTTTTGACAGTGAGAACAATCAACCAATGGAACAGCTTGCCTTCCGACGTTGTTGGAGCTTCATCACTGGAGGCTTTCAGGAAGAGACAGGACTGCCATCTGTCAGAAATGGTGTAAGGCAGCGGGTCTCAACCTTCCTAATGCCGCGACCCTTTAATACAGTTCCTCAAGTTGTGGTGACCCCCCAACCATAAAATTATCCCTAAGACAATTGAAAATATGTGTTTTCCGATGGTCTTAGGCGACCCTTGTGAAAGGGTCGTTCGACCCCCAAAGGGGTCCCGACCCACAGGTTGAGAACCACTGGTGTAGGGTCTCCTGCTTGGGTGAGGGCGGGTTGGACTAAATGACCTACAACCGTGATGGCGAACCTATGGCACACGTGCCAGAAGTGGCACACAGTGCCCTCTCTGTGGGCACACGATCCGTTGTCCCAGCTCAGCTCTGCTGGTCTTTGGGTCTCTGCGGTTCATGCACAGGGGGCAGGGCGCACATGGGGCAGGGCGCACACATGCATGCATGCGGAGGTGGTGTGCATGTGGGGGGCCATGCGCGCATTGCATTTGGGGAGTTCGGGTGTGTGCACTTTGGGCACTCAGCCCGGAAAAGGTTAGCCATCACTGACCTACAAGGTCCCTTCCAACTCTGTTTATCTGTTAAGTTTACCCTAAGCACCTTCACACTAGCATTTAGACATCACCTGGCAAACCAATATAACCTTGCATCTCTATAAGATATGTACATATGTGTGTGCATCTCTCTTATACAAACACAAAAACATACAGAGATACATATGTGCATGCACAAGTGCACTATCTACACACAGGAAAGCTTTCCTTGATTGCCAAACGTAAGGCCACCCTATCATTAGCATTTACATAAGAGGATGCCAGAAAAGTAATAACTTTACCATTGGATTGCGGTTCAGCACAATTCGTGATCACCAAGATTTTCTTTCAAGTCGTTCTAGCAGAGGAAATGCCAGCCTTTGAGTCAATTTACACTTGGATTTTTTGGCTGGAGAATAAATCGGTGAGCCTACACAACTTTGGCGAAGATTTACTAAATGACAAGAGATTTGTGTGTGCGCAGCCACACAAGCGACAGGAGGGAATTTCCTCATACGACCATTCTCGTCCACTCCCCCTTTCTACCTCCATGGAAACCTGCTGTGCGATTTGCTTGCTAAAGGGACAGCTTTGAGAAAAGCAGGCTGCCTTGCAAAGCGAGTGAGCGAGCGGGGCTGTCCTCCCTTGACAAGGACAGTTGGCATGTGTGACAGCTGCACAGTGGCCGGGGATTATCTCTCTGGCGCACACAGCCGCCTTTGCGTGGCAGGCAGGAAGGAAGCCAAAGGCAGTATCTCCCGGGACTCGCGATGCAATTTTCGGCGCGCCCGAGAGAGGCCGCCTGAGCAAACAAAAGCCTCGGTTTTTTCTATCCGCAGCTCGGAAGAGGTTTCGCACAAAGACGCTTTTCCTTGCCGTTTGACCCAGCCACCCCCGCCTGCACTGAACTTCTTGCAATCCTAACCGCGTACGCGCGCAGCAGCTGGTCACATTTGCTTCAAATATAGAGGAGCAGAGTGTTCCGTCCCGGCCGCCTCTCGGGTGCGCTGTGGCCGGTTGGCCGGCCTGCTTGCCTGCCTTCCACCGCTCGTTCACCCCTATTTGCCTGGCGCTGCCAGCCAGAGGAACTAACAACGCCAAGCTCCCATTTGTAGGCCTTGGCCGAGAAGAAAGAGCCAGTGTGTGGCCGGACCCCACGGTGGCTGAACGCCAGCAATTACGGGTTCCCGCTCTGGCGCTTCCCTCTCCAGCTGGAGGTGGAGTTGGCTAGGGAGCTCGTTGATTGCAAGCGGCTTGCGTGATCGCGCGCAGGATTAGGGCTAGGGGCTGAGTGAGGAAGAAGACGGAGGCGCCATTTGCTGCCGCAACACTCCACCTCTCTGGTGCACGAAAGCGAGTGGCAGTCAGGAACCTCCACAGGGCACACTGAGGTGGGGAGTGGAAGGGGCGGGCTGGGCTGTTGACAATCTGCTAGGGCTAGGCAGAAACTTACCAGCTCCCCGTCAAGTGGGAAATGCGGGTAGTTTCTAGTTTCCAGACATAGTAATAGGAAACCACATGGCGGAAAGTCCTCCCTTAGCCCTGAGTTGCAGGCTAGCGCAATACTTAAAGGACGAAACGACCGCTTGCATTTCCTAGTGGAGACGTTAGTTTAAAAATGAAAGGAGGTGGAGGGAAAATTGCACCTAATCTCCCCAAAGAGATTGTTTGATGGGACGGTAATATACGTTCAATAAAAGAGCCGCTTCTCATAAACTTCCATTCTTCTCCGTTTAAAGCAAGGGCGGGGGGGTAGGAATCGGATATCGCTGGGCTGCTCCCAAGCCCCTAGTGTTAAATTGAGACCGACTCAGCCAACCTCGCGGCTAATCTCCCATACGCTAATTGAGAGAATGTCTATGAATGAATGAGTCCGACTTTGCCCTTAAGGCAATCGGCGTTGCCTACCTCTGAGAGGAGAACTAGTAAGGAGTCAGGCACATTACGTCACACTGAGCTTTTTCTAAAGAGAAAAGTGTGGAAATAAAGCTTGAGGCTTTGGTTCCTGATGAGCGATCCTGGGTTAGAAAGGATGGAGGAGTGTGCTTGAGAAAGAAAGCCCACCCCCGTCCTTCCCTTTCCCGCGGATTGTGTCGAACTGCCTTGTGTTTTAGTTGGACAGGATGCAGGCTAGTTATTAATACTCTGGCTGCATGAGTGCTTTGTCAGTGGATCCCTTCAAACTGGTAAAAGTTAAGAGGCTTTCCTCTGTAAATCTTCTTATTGTTGATACCAGGTTTCTGTGCTCAATAAACAGGAAAAGCTTCAAACTTGAGCCTGCCCACCCACCAATTTATCACTGGTAGGCCAAATGTTTTTCACAATGGTGACTTCCTCTGAAAATCTAGCACTTGAAAGCCACACTTTCTATCCTTCTCATGTGAATGTTGTTCACCATTTGCAAGCAACACAACAGCAGTGATAGCCTCTGACCGAAAGACTAGACAAGTTTGAAGTGACAGGCAGCCGGATTCACTGCTGCTGCTCTTGAAGGAGCAGACAATTAAGAGTGAGGTGTTTCCTGCTTTCACAGTGGGCTTTGTGCTTGTATTTGTGCACTGCACAGCACAACATCTTGACTTCAACCTACAAGCATTTCTTGGCAAGACAGATAATATGGCTGATTACTTATGTCTGTTTTCCAATTGTGTTGATGGAACTGGGTGGCCGAAAAGGAAAATTTCACAATTGGAGTTTTGCTTTCCAGGGCTCTTCAGTCTCTCATATTTGGTGATCTTCTTAACTAGGCATGCTGCTGTTTTGTTTCGTTTTTCTGTGGTATTCATTAGCAATAGGATATTCTATAAGCAATACTTTAAAAAGTGTTATGCTTTGGATCATCTCATCAAACTTTGAGAAGAAATTAGGGGAGCATCATCAGTTTATCCACTTCAGTATGAACCCTGAAAAATTCAGTGTGAATAAAAAGAAAAAAAATATTTAATTCATATGCCAGTCTAGCATTCAGTTCTCCAGTTTGAGAAATAATGAAATGCTTCCTGGGTTGATTGAAAGTAAATTAAATATTATTTGCCATAAAGTTAGAGATAGAAACTATTTAAAAACATAAAATGTGGCTGACTTCAAGATTATCTGGTAGATGTCTTGAAAGATGTAAATAGGGTAATTGTTAATTTTGACTGTTAGTTGTGTCTGAATCTTACTTACAGAACAGATTATATCTGACTTAATTGGATGCTATTTATTTAAGAATTTGATCAGAGGGCAACTTCCTTTGAGTCAGCTTTTGGTCCAGATAATTTTCTTTTCCTTGCAACACATCTGAATAAAGTACATTAATAGTCTTCTCTTTCTCTTTCCACTTCTAGTCTGTTGTTCAGAAAGGGGATAAGAAACCCACACATTACCAGCAAGGCAGTGTTTCAGAGTAATCCTTAGGGACCTGATTGTTAATGAGGTAAGTAGATTTGACCTGTAATAAAACATGGTGCTGTCCTGTGTGATATATTGGAATCACTGTAACATTAAAAAGAGCAGTAAGGAGCCCTTTCAATCTACTCAAGCCAAGAGATTCTGATAAATGAATGCAGCAAAGCTTTAACAGTTTCTTTGTAAAAAATCTGATAAGCCAAAGTCTTTCAAAATTTTGATTCTTAACTATTAAAAAACATTGGGAATGAGATTGTCTCAGGGTCAGAATGAGTGGTTTCCACTGCAAGATGCATTACCAAAGATGCAATATAATAAGCAGATTTTGCTAGATGAAATGGGCAAGGTCTTCATATATAGGCAAAATAAGGAACATCTGAAACATAGTAGACCAGTGTAAATTCTACTGAATACAATTTATAACTGCCTATAGACAAAGAATGGCTCCATAGCTGCATCATACAATCTGATCCACCCGAATCCTTAAGAACCAGTGCCAAAGATTTATTTCCAAGCAAATACAGTAGATTTGCTTAGGATTGAAGTCTGGTCTCAACTGAGTTCTGTCTGATGAAGACTTTGATGAGAATTGGAAGCTTACATCACCTTTAGAAATTTTACTTTCTTTTAAATTAATAGCCCATGGGTCAAACCATACAATAGTCCATATAAGTAATAAGAAATTGGGGCTCAGATTTCCTAAATGTAAAATCAAGCCAAGAATAAGAAGGCTGGCATGGAGACAATGGGAGAACAAACACGGTAGTGCAACGTTAATAACTGGGCCTTGCCTGTCTTTTAATAGCTGTTAACGTCAGTGAAGGCTCGTGAATAAAGGTGTTGAAAAGAAGTGGAGTTTGTGGGGGGGGGGCTTTTTTCTTTTTCTCATATGCACCCCCGCGCTTTTTTTTCCAGCAGGCAAGGCAGCATCTGCTGTATGTTGCATAACGATCAACGATCTCGGTTAGTCGTTTCAATGCAACCTTATTTGCATCAAGGAAGAAAGGCGAATGTTTTTCGGCTCTCCTCGTGAGCCCTCCCCCACCCTGCCTCCCAGCCCTGATTTGCAGACTCCTCTGGCGGGAGAGCTCTCCCTAATTACTAGATCTTTTCCAACAGGGGGCGTGTAAACCCAGCAGCAGTTTGACTTCAATTCTGCCTTGGCGACATTTAATAGATTCTGGCAGCGTTTTCACTTACAGCCCTTCGTTAGGAGGGGGAATCGGGAATAATTACCCGGCAATAAAATATCTCTCGTGCACAGAACCTCGTGGCGCGAGGTCTTCGCTAGGAGGCTATTACTCTTGTCAATATTTTTTAGAGAAATATATTTGATTGTGGTTCCCCTCCCCCTCCTTCCAGCCCTTACACACCTAACAATTAGAAGAACCGGTACGCACACACGCGCACGGGCACTCCTGCTGATTCACACTGATTTCTGTGGAATGTGTTTACTCTTCCATTTGCATCGGAAGCGGATGATAAATTCCATGTCCAGTTGAAAGGTGCTTTACAGAATAAGGATGAGGAGGGAATTCTTTTAAATTGTCCTAAGTATTAAATGAGCTATGTCTGACTTCCAAAAAAAAAAGGGGTGATTGGGTAATTTGATTGAAGGACTGTGGCCTTTCACTCTAGGCTGGGATAATTGGAATAAGAACATTTCTCAGGACCTCTTTTGCCAGGGTGTTATTTCTTTTATTAGGCCCACAAATGATTGGTAGTTGTGGGATTCTGGGTTCTAGGAAAACTGCTTTCAGCCTTAATCTCAATCTTCCCAGTGACTGGACAGCTTGTCCCCAACAAAAAAACATTTCCTCCAAACCTCCCTCCCCAATTGAAGAATTCTACCTGACTTAATGTGTGCATTTCATTTCATGAAGGAGAGCCAGGGACGCATGCTAATCTGGAGGGGTTGGAGTGCTTGTTTGTTTTAAATGGCTGCCCTGATAGAATGGAAGAACCCCTCCCCCCTTGTTCTCAAGAAGGGCTTTTTGCATTTTCCTATCTCATAATTCATAAAGAGGCACCTAAATATGATGAAATAAAATGTGAAATGTTTAATTTTGATTTATGTTATATGAATCCAATTGCTTGTTTTGTTATGACTCAAGTTAAGAAAGTGGTGTTTTAGTATATGTTATTGATCCAAGCTTAGTCTTACAACCTTGAGGTACAAATTGTAACTTTCCAGTTGGCTTGAAATCTGGCATTTTTTGTCTGTATGGTTAATGCCTATCTAAAAGTCTGCAACAAACATCACAAACAACTCTCTGCCCCTCAGATTGGAATGGGTATCTCTGCTGCCTATTTTCCCATCCTCTGCTAGAATAATGCTGATTCTTCTGAGGCCCAATGCAAAAGCTACATTGTTCAGATTACTCACCAGGATCTAGCTAGCAGCCTGATGAATGTAAGAAGAGAAGCATAGTCCAGCACCTGCTGCATGTACCAGATAGGACACATTCAGCATGTGGACAAATATAAATGTATGCATTCATTCACCACATTTATAAGAACTGGGATGAGTGGCTCAGGAAACCTGGGCAGCAAAAGAACTGCCTTCCACTGAAATATCTGGGCCAATTTGGGATCAGCTACCATAATGGTTGCTTCTCCCTTTCCTCTGGTCACGCCTGCTCTAGATCGGGAATCCGATTACCTCACCCTCCTTACATTGACATGCTGGTAGTAGCTCCAGGCCACTGGCAGACCTTGTTCTGTCAGCAGCAGCAGTCTCTCAGTGGGCTCCCTGCAAATGCCGAAGGCTGACACTGTTCCTCTCCCCTTCTCACCCGGCCACGAAGTCGATCGATCAAACAAATTATATTCAATAAAAGCTAGCAGGAGGCAGGAAGCTGAATCCAGGCAGCGCAGCAGCTGCCTACACATTTTGGAAAGGCTGCCAGACGAGTAAATAAGAGGAAAGGAGGCTTCCCACGCAGGCAAACTGATTTGTTCCGACTCTCAAAGAAAGTGGCAGTAATGGAAGTGGCCTGTAAGACTTGCTCTCTGGCTAGAATCAGCCAGCATGCTTTTTTGAGCTAAATGGGATGAGCTGCTCTGGATGCAGTGGTCTCACATGACCATAAGTGGTCTCAGATGACCATAACACACCAGCACTTGGAGCACTTTTTTTGGGGAAAAATATTCTTTCTGGACTTGAAAAAGTTAAGGTCTTCCAACTTAAGTTATTGGAGGCTGCAGATATGTTAAGCTAAATTTTATTACCTTTCTTTTCTTCAGATTTAGCACCTAGTCAACTATGATTGATTTTTAAAAAACTAAACAGAATCAAATGGGGGATACTTGGATAGGAGTTCCCTAGGAACATCACCTATGGACTAGACTAGAAAGTCTGAAGAAAGTGTACATACACACACACACACACACACACACACACACACCAGAAGAAGGCAATGACAGACCCTTTTGTATTGTTGCCAAGAAAATTACAAGACTATGAGGTTGTAGTCACCAGAAGTCAAGCTCAGCTGGAGGAGTCTTACCACTGCATTTGTGCTGTTTTCCATTCAGAAAACCCTTTGATTTCCTACTGTGTTGGATTATTAGAAGTTGTATTTATGTAAATACTGAGTACTTGTAACATGAAAACAAATTCCTTGTCCTGCCAGAGTGGAATAATGTGAATCACAAAAGGAAATGTTATGGAAAAATATAAGATATGCTGGTCAGATCCTTGAACAGGAATCTGCTCTGTCCCTCAGGGAGCCAGTCTTTTCACAATCTTTGTTCCAGAAAAGCAGCCTCAGAACAGACATTCTCCTTCAATATTAAGCCTTTTGATTTTACCTTAAGCCCTGTCCTCATTTGCACCAACGCCCTGTCATCTTTCTTGCCTTAACCCCAGAACGTCACCCTCAGCATCTCCCAAGCCCCTGAACAAAGCAGCCTTAAGTCATTATTAGCAACACAGGTATGAAAGTAGAATTTCCCCCCATATTCTTCTTAAAGTGTCTGAAGCCTGTTATGCTTCAACACCTGTTACTTCAGAGTAGGTTATTAGTAGTAGGTGTAATCAAAGGTGTGTTTTGCTCTGTATTTTTGGAGTTTCTTTTCTTTCTCCTCACCACACCCCTCCCCTGGTCCCCTACAATTCTGAAAACAACTTCTCTCCAGGCTTTCAACGAAGTTGAGAACAGCAAAATGAACTTTACTTATTTCATGGGGTATGGGGGGAGGGCACTGGTGGAATTCAATTTTTTTTTACTACCAGTTCTGTGGGCATGGCTTGGTGGGCATGGTGTGGCTTGGTGGGCATAGCTTGGTGGGTGTGGCAGGGGAAGGATACTGCAAAATCTCCATTCCCTCCCCACTCCTGGGGGTTATTGCAAAATCTCCATTCCCACCCCACTATGAGGCCAGCCAAAGGTGGTATTTGCCGGTTCTCCGAACTACTCAAAATTTCCGCTACAGGTTCTCCAGAGCCTGTCAGAACCTGCTGAATTTCACCCCTGGGGGTGGGAGACAAAATGATACTAAGCCACCTCAATCCTATTCAAAAATGAACCTTTAATTGGAGGCTAGGGTTAAAATGCAGGCAGATCTGCCTTTCCTCACTGCTTCCACTGGCACTAACTAATGAATAATGACAGAAGGTTTTGTTTCCATTCTCTCTGAGGTTATTTTTCCCCTAGTATGTTCCCATACACCATATTTTTTTTTAATATCACGTGATTTTAACTTGGGAGATACCCAATGACATGTGGAAAGGAGTAGGCTCACAACTTAGGGAATTCCAGATAGAGCCTTAAAGTCAGACTTACCCCATTCCTTCTGCAGTGCCCTCCTTAGTGGGTGTTTTCTCATTGTGTGGTGATAGACTGAAAGGAGAAGGCAACTCAACCAGAAGAGAAAACTGTCTTGTTTATAACCATTGCCACATTCTCCATCTATGACAAGACCATTTGGCTTCATATTGGGACAGATACATTAGAGCAGGGTGTCAAACTTGATTTCATTGAGGGCTGCATCAGGTGGGGGGGGCAGGGTGTGTGTGGCCAGCTCGACATCACTCATGTCGGGGGCACCTATGGTGACCCGAGCACACTGCCAGCGAAAACAGAGCTCGGGAGGGCCGCCCATGGGGGCCATCCATTTTTGCTGGCAGAGGCACCGTGGGCCAGTCCTTCACGGTTTCCAGGGTGGCCCCACAGGCCAGATCTAAGCACCCCATGGGCCAGATCTGCGCCCCCCCCCCAGACTTGAGTTTGACACCACTGCACTAGAGGCAGCATAGATTTTAACAATGGAAACAGCAACTGTTATATTGGCATTGTTTTGTGCTGATTCAAGGAATAGTAGGAAGCACTTCAATACAGTGGAAAGTCTTCCTTATTTTCTTGTTTTCCCCCTCTTTTAGAACTGTTCTTTAGTAACTCTGGATTAAGTGGACTTTTCTGCAATGCTCTGGCTACAAATACACAGCTGCAAAGTAAAGCATAATAAAGAGTGTAGGATCACATTGCTTCTGGAGTATAACAGTGTCCACTGATCTCTCATCATGTTCATTTTCCCCACTCATTTAAAACAATGGGCCTATTCAGTGTCTGTCTTAGATATAATGTAAATGAGAGAGCATCCTTCACATTACAAGGATTATTTAAAATAAAGTTTAACTTCCTGAATCTCTTGAATAAGCTGGGTAACCTTTACTGAATGACAAAATTGACCTATTATTGAAGAGAATATATGTAACTTCATAACAATCAAATAAAATAGTAACCTGCCAGCTCAAAAAATAAAAAATCCATTTAACCTTTTTCTTTAAAAAAAAATCTTTCTTGTGAATTTATAGTGGCTGCCATTTCTTGTGGATATATTTGGAAAGTTTTGCTGAGATAAGGGACATTGGAATAGCTTCCAGACTGATGTCCCGTCTATCTAGTGCTTTGTCTTTGTTCATAAAATGCAGATATTAGCCAACAAGAATCAAAAATAAAAAATGCAGAAATGAAGGTGGACATTCTGTGGTTCACAAAGATTGATGGTCTCCATAAATCATCTTAATTAGTCATGCTGTTTAATACTGCTAGAAGCTGGAATTCAAGAAGTTCTGGAGGGCACAGTTTACCCATCTCTGTTTTGAATAAGGCTTCATCAGCCTTATTCTCCAGAAATCTTAGACAAAACTCTGGTTATCTGCATTTGCCATTCTGGCTGGAGGATTATGGAAGTTGAAAACTAATACATCTGGAAGTCATAAATATATATTACAAATTTTGAAAGAATAGAATTATAAAGCTTGTTATAGATGGACTCTAAGTAGGGGTGGGGGGAGAAACAACCTTTTTCTAACCTGAATATTAATAACTGTCTAGAAAATGTTAAATATTAGCCTAGTTTTACCAGCAACATTTTGCCTACAGATTAGATTAAATCCAACTCCTCAATGAGTGAAATAAGAGTTGTGTGTATATGCATAATTCACACTAAAGTTCATGTGTATGTTCAGAACTGTGGCTTTAATCAATAACACCCTCATCACAGAAAAGTAGTTGTTTCCCTTAAACATTTGTACCAATTTCTTGTAATAACGTACACACACACACTCTCACACACACATACATATATATCCTTATTAGGTACCTATAAACAAAAAAAAGTATGGCCACCTCCTGGGCTATGGTGGTAGAACCATCCTTTCTTGAACTACAGATTCCTTATTTATTTATGTTTTATACCTAATACTCCTCCCTCCTATTTTCCTCCCATCAGCTCTGCTAGGTGGGTTAAGGTGTGAGAAAACAACTTGTCCAAAGTCACCCAGCCAGCTTTGATGCCTAAAGCAGGATTAGAATTCTCAGTCTCCTGATTTCCAGCCTGGTGGCTTAACCAAACTCGCTTTCATGCCAAGTACAAGAATCCCAGTTGATCAGATGTGAACTTCATATGGTAATGAATAATGTAATCCGCTTCTTCCCTTTCAGCCTAGTGCATAAGGAATGCATTGGAAATGCAAAACACAGAAGCATGTATTGAAAGATTCACACAACCTGGGAGGCTGCATATGAAATGTTCTTGCTTGCCTAAAGAGGAGTATAGAATGTGATCAATATATTGCAGTTGAATGTTTAGCATTGAAGCCAGCCTCTGAAAGGGTAATTAATAGGAGGGCCCAGAGTGATAGAGACTTTGCCTTGGGGACACAACAGAATACAGGTTCATGAAATTGACTAGTTCTGTCTGGAAAAAGACAGGAAGATTCCCTCTGTTATTTTCCTTAAAGGGCTGTGAAGTTGATTAGCCTGCCCTGGAGAAATGTGCTGGATATCTCCTCATCACACCTCCTTTCGAAGGATTTCAAATAATGCAGTAAGATCTCTCAGATAGCTTCCAGGATATGTGGCTTTGCTGTTAACACATGTTTCAATTTGAGGTGGAGGCTGTCAATTACCTGCTGTGCTGTGAGTCAACCCCCCCCCCTTCACAACTAGACTGGAAAGAGAGCTGTTGACCTTCCAAGCCTGGCCGAGCCCCTTTCATTTCCTCCTTCCTTATGACATATCCCCCCCCCAAGCCACCCCTGCCTCTCCCACACCAAGAGGGTGTGCTTGCATAGGATTAGTCAGACCCTTTATCTTGTGAATTATCACTATGTATATATTTGAACCATTGCAATAGGTCATCTTTTGCTAAGGAATGAGGCTGTCTTCCTCCCACCTTCAATCTGGCTTCTTTCCCTGTCTTCTAAAACCAGAGTGGGAGGACATTCTTTCAAAAAAAAAAGATAAATCTCAACACCCCTCAGTCTGAAGCAGTTAAGTGATGATGTGTTAGTACATCTACAAATATTCAAGCCTTAAATGCAGAAATACAAATTTTAGGTTTGCCAATGGCTTGATTTTTTTTCTTTGTAAACAACTGACCATTGCCATTTAAATATGTCATTTATTCTCCAGAGTCAAAGCAGCTCTAGGATGAACGGAGAAATACCACCAAGCTCATTTTCTTGCAAATTGTCTGAATATTCCAAAATAAAGCTATCTATAATTTACCTGGAAACAAAATCTATTAATCTCTTTGGGAATGAACTTTCTGAAATGTCACAATCAATACAAGAATGTTAAAGCAGACTCTTGTTATGGGGGTGGGATCAAGCTGACTGTCATTTGAAAGGTAAGGCGTTCAGAGAAAAAAAATTAGACGACAGTGGGTATATTTTGGAGAACCATTTGTTTAGTTATGCCTTTCTGCCTTCCACATCTAGCAACAGATTTGCAAAGGCCTTCCTGTTTGTTCCTTCCAGGTGAAATTTTACTGCCAATTTCTCTTCAGCAAGTCGCCTGCTATTCCGGACCCGTTCCGCTGGAGATGCGTTTCCTCTCTCGACACGCCGCCACCGCTGCTTGCCTTCAGGCTCTTTCGCCGATGTTTTGGAGATCTAGCCGGATCTGAACCCTCCGCGACTTCTCTTCACCCATCGCTTCGCCCGCCTCCCCATCGACCACCCCGATGCTTCTCTGACGGTGAACGCCACGTAGGCGGCAGCCTATAAATAATTTCCATTATGTTCAGTTGACAGCGCGAGGCGATTAATTTTAATAGCTGTATATTTGCCTGCTCGCCTAATGCCCGGTAATGAGATGAGAATCCACCCAACCCCAGATGGCTCCCTCTTTCGAGGGGGACGGGGACGGGGGAGAGGAAAGGACAAGCGGGCCGGGCTGTCTTGGGCACCGACCCTTCTTAGGAGCAATTCGGCCGCCGGGCCCTGCAGCGTCATGGGCCTTTGAATCCCACCCCCGCGCCTTTCTTTCTCAGTGTCCGGACTCCAGCCCATTTCCTGCCCTCGGCGTGTGAGGTCTCGGCGGCCGGCAAGCCCGGCTCCTTCCTCGGCTTTGAAACCTTGGAAGAAATGGTGGGTGGCTGCGCGCTCGCGTTTTCCTTCTGGGAGCGATTTAACTTTTGCGCTGCGGTCGCCTGGGCTCTCCGAACACCATCCTGACTCTTGTCATGAGGAGCGGGAGGGGATGGCGAAGCCCAGCCCGTTCGATTAACCTAAATATTCCGGGCTCAGAGGCGAGAGATTTCGCCTCCTCGAGCGCGTGTGTCTGCGTGCGGTGGCGGGAAGGCTGCAAGGAGCGGACGCTTCTGGAAGAGCTGCTGCTGCCCTTGTTTCGGAGCGTGCAAAGGGCGCGCGCGAGGGTGCGCGCGCTTTGGTGTGGGAGCTGGGAATAAACAGGCCGCGGCCGTTTCTCGGGCGGCTGAGGGGGCGGGGGTTCGCCGCCGGCTGCCTCGCTCCCGCGATTGACAAAAGCCGAACTGAAGAGGGAAGCTCGCTGGATCAGCGCGGCGGGAAGGAGGGCGATGTGGGAGGGGGAAGAGAAGGCCGATATTGGAAACGGCTGGGACGCGCGCCACGGAGGGCGATTTCTAGCTCCGCGGTGGGTGGGAAGGGGGGCGGACTTCATGACCTCCAGTCCCGAGCAGGCTGTTCCTCGCTTTGCCTCCGGAGCCAGGAGGGCTGCTTCTGCGGCGAGGGAGCACCTGTGTCTTTCTCTCTGCCCGTCTCCTTCCTCCTCCCCTCCACCCCCGAACTAAACAATACTAATTACCGCAGGTGATTGCGTTTCTCTGGAAGATCATTTGAAGTTCTAGGCTGTGCGTGTGCTCAATTCTTTTCTTCCCCTTCTATACTGGCAAAAGACCTTAGTCGACGCTTTCGCCTTCTCCCTCCCCCACTCCGGGCTCTTGGCTGTGTTTTAAATATAAATGGGCGGTGGGGGTGGAGGGGTCTCCCTATAAGACTACGGTCGACGCAGAAGAGCTGTAACCTCTTTTTTTCCCCTCTACCAACGTTGAGGTAGACGCGAGGGGAAAGCGCAATAAATAAATCTCCGACCAGCGAATTCTGCCTTAATTCTCAGAATCTGAAAAGAAGGAGAAGGAAAGAGAAAGGCGGGGGCAAATAGAGTTTGAGAAGCGGCTGGCTTTTTATTGCTAGAAAATAAAAACAAGTATGGTACAGAGCCCCCCCCCCCCCTCCCATCATCTAAAAGCTTGGCCCAGAGGGCCTGCCAGGAGTCTCGGATGAGCGCAAGCCCTTTCCGGGTTGTTTCTTAAAGCACGGAGCGGCATAGGAGAGATGCCGAGGAGGTGGATATGTGCTCTAGAGCCTGACATCTGCAAGTACTAGAGTTTACAACTGCTCCGTGAAGTGGGAAGGGAAGGTGCAGTGAATGGGCCTCTCTGTTTCCTGGCTTTTATGTAAAGTTGGAGAAAGGTGCCCGCCCCCCGCCCCCAAACTCCATTGTGGGCTCCCTCGAGAAAGAAGCTGCAATAAGGCCTAAGGTGGGAAAGCCC
>JANHZT010005838.1:284891-299031 GCA_032468215.1 Stegonotus admiraltiensis | reverse complement strand
GCTTGTCCATAGAAAATGAGCCAGGTGAAGAAGAGATTTGGAATAGAATTCTTTTTATTGGCCAAGTGTGATTATTAGACACAGGAGGAATTGGTCTAATAGAAATAAATGTTTGTTTAATAGAGTCTCTGCTGGGGTAATTGTCACTCCTGGCCAAAACGTTAGAAGCACCCAGACCCACCATGGGTTTTCCCCCAGCAATATTATTCAGGATGCTTCGTGGTAGAAATTGAACTGTTAGTTAACAGGGGTTATTTATAATGTTCCATTGCTGCAGGAAATGTCTTGCCCTTCTTGGGTGGTTTGAAAAAACTAACTGCTCCCCACATAAAATTACAGGTAGTCCTCGACGTACAACAGTTTGCTTAGTGACCGTTCAAAGTTACAACTACACTGGGAAAAAGTGACTTGTGATCCATTCTTCACAGTTAACAACCTTTCCAGCATCCCCGTGATCAAAAGTCAGATGCTTGTCAACTGACTCATACTTAGGACCGTGTTGCTGTGTCCCAAGATCACACAATCCCCTTTTGCGACCTGCTGAATGAGCAAAGTCAATGGGGAAGCCAGATTTATTTAACAGCCGGGTTACTAACTTTATCAACTGCGGTGATTCACTTAACAACTGAGCCAAGAAAGGGCATAAAATGGGGCAAAATTCATTTAACAAATGTCTTATTTAACAACATAAATTTGGACTCAATTATGGCCATAACTCAACAACTACCTGTAGTTTATTGCTGCCAGATATATTTTTAATTGTGGAAGATTTTTCCTAACACTTTTCCTGGGTAAGAGACAAAAAAGTTGTTTCTGTACAGGCTTTTATTGCATCTTAGTAAACATACATATCAGACTTGGCTGGGTTGAAGTGTGTTATAAGAATGCCTCCTGCTTTGCTGCTATTTTTCAAGCCTTTTGTGATGTTCTTGGAAGTGCATATGGACAAGCAGTTGGTAGGGTTTTTTTTTTCCTAACTTGGCAGTTTTCTCTGCCTAGCAGGGCAAGTGTAATTGTGGTTTGGAATAAAAGGATGTGATTATGTGTATTCCACTTAAAGGTGAAGAATCGACAGTCTGTCTTAAATTAGTTGGAATAATTTGCTTCTGAATGTCTTATTTCTCAAGCAGACTTGCTTGTATCAATTCTTGAGAAATTTCTGTTTTTAACTGGGTCTTTAAAGAAATGACATCCTTTAAGACTAAGCTTGATTAGTGTTAATTTTAAAATGTGAGAGGTTGATTCAGATGTTGTCATTTGTTATTTCTGGTGTTAGATTAGGGAAGATGAGGAGGAACACCTAACGTCTTAGCAAAAAAAAGAAAATTAACTGATAACATTAGCAATGGGTGTAATTTAATGAAATTTTATTTGCAAAAGTAGGCAAATTTGCAGAAACATTGCAGAAAACCATAATTACTGTACTTTGTTTCACCCATGGGCAATAAGTTTCATTGTTTTAATTGTTGGGAGATATTTTTTGGTGAAGGTTTGAATCTCTGAACACTGTTCATAAAATCACCCTAGCATCTTTTCTTTCTGGAATTCCCAGGAAGATCTTTGAGACAAGTTGACTACCATAGGAAATAGTATGCTGGTCTAACCATACCCTCGTTCTTGCAATTCTTTACTTTATGGGAATAATTTATATAGCCACCTTGAGTAGTCAGTTAATTAGAAAGGCAAGGTTCATATCAAATTACCTTTTAAAAATAGAGTGCTTAGGATATGTTATAAGTTATATCAAGGCTGAAATCCTAAGTGCCTTTAAACAAGCCCTATTATAAGTATAGTGAGGATTACACATGTTTACATCTCTCGTATATTCTAATTAAGGATAAGCAGCACTGCAACTTCTGAATGAATATTAGGAATTAAAGGTGCTCTTTGTTAAAATAAATGAAGCCTAGACAGGTTTTTAATTTTCTCTCGGGATACTGGGATATTTTAATTTTATAAAAGATTATTTAAAGATAATGTGTGATGTTGTGACCATCTAATTGGTAGCATATTTGTTGAAAATGTAGGTGTCAAAAGTTTTTTTCCCCAGTTACCTGTATTTTTCAAGTAGTCCACCAAATGGTTAGAAAATAAGAGTCAAAGGCCCATTCTGGAAACGTTTCCCATACCCCAGATGTGTTCAGAGTTGCATGGCAAGAAAATACTTTGCCAGGGTAACCAACTTATTTATACACACAAAATGTACTTAATAATTTGATGTTTGAAACTACTATCCTCTTTTCTTCTTTCAGCATTAACCTTGTTTCTAAATGTATATATTTTATATATAGATATTGATGAAAGGTTTGATTTAATATCTGATTGATCCAAAAACTTATAGAAACAGAGACTTTAAATCAGCATCATGAGATCATTGGTTTAAATGTCTATTTTTTATTATGTTCTTAAATCTGATGATTAAATGATTTTAAAAATATAGAGTGGTTAACTAGAAATGTTCTATGATTTTTGTTATCCTTACCATAGATATACAAGTATTATTTTGTTAACTAAGCAGATAACATTTAAGAATTGGATAATAGTTGTGTCTTTAAGGCGGATAAAAATATTTGTAAGGAATTTCAGCTATATTGAATCAATTGATCTGTCTCCCATTTTATTCATGCAATTTACTTCAACTAAACGATTGGTAAATAAAAATATCATTATACATTATGTTAATTAAATTGTGTATTATTGTTGTTGCAAGTGTACTAATATTTCTTCCACTCATTGATATGGAAGAATCTCCATGTATCTGGTTAGAACTTTGTGAAGTTTCTGAGAAAGATTAAAATCTGAGACAGTTTCCCCATTATCCTTCTGATAATTGGTATTTAACCCATATCTGAAGTTCTTTATTCTTTTTCTTTTTTTGGAGGGAAGACATTGACTTGTCAAATGTCAGTCTTCTTGATGATCAGAAAACTGTAACTGCAGTTTGGCCAGGTATCTTTGTATACCATGACTATCATGACTAGCATACTTGAAATTGGTGTGGATCTATTGGAGTTCCTAGCTAACAGTATATTTTTGGTTAACCATTCAAAGTTTTTCTTCTGTCTTAAAAAAATTCCAACCTCCAATAGTTATATGTATTTCAGCTTTTTGAAATCATCTTCATGATATCTGTTTCAGAGACAACAGCTACGTTGATAGATGGCAAGTGAACTGGAACACTGGTGATAGGCAATAAGACATAAATATATGTAAATGAGAAAAATGACTTTGGATTGTAGCATAAACTGTTTCTAACATCTAGTATGGAAACAGTTTATTTGTGAGTCTGCCAGCACTATAGCTGTTTAATCCTTGGACCTGACCTGTTACCTGCAGCTTGTCAAAGAGATTCCCCTTCAGATTTTGAAAGATATACATAGACTTCCAGTTTCTTTTCTGGCACTATCTGAAATGGTATAGATTCTTCTGCTTTAGGAGGGGGCTGGACAAGAAGACCTCCAAAGTCTCTTTCAGCTCTATTCTCATTGACTGTTCAAAGATCATGTTTTTCCATATCTAAGTTTTGGGTTTGAACATACGGCATGCATGTTCTGAATCTGTCTTAAATCTTAGTTTTTCATTTAAACAATTGGGATTTCAAAGGCTAAGGCAGAGGCCAGTAGGAGAGGCATTGCTGATCAGGTTAGGTTAAGGAGAGTGCACAGGGATGCTTGAGAGGCATGCTATGGATTGGGAAGGGTGCATGGGGATATGCAAGAGGTGTGGCATTGATCAGTGTGTGTACATGATTGATGCATGGGTTTGGGGAAGGTTGAGAACAGTGCATAGGTTGGAGAGAGGGAGTGCGCAGGAGGTGCTGTGTAGGTTGGGGAGGGTGTGTGGGCGTCTGCAGGTAGTGTTATTCAAGTCGGACAGATGATGTGAGGATGTGTATAGTGTCTGAGAGGCACTGTACAACTTTGGGGAGGAGGCTTGGGGATGCAGCATAGATTGAGAAGTGTGCACAAGTGACCTGTGTGAATGCAGAAGGGTTGGGGGAGAGAGCATGAGTAGGGGAGATGTACCCCAGCAAATTACAGTCTTCCCTGCCAGCTTCCCTTTTACTTTTTAGGGATGCTGGCATGGAAGGTTGCAAATAGCAATCATGTGATCGTGGGGTGTTTAGCAAATGATCGTAAGTGTGAAGGGTTACTAAGCATTCAAATTGCAATAAGGTGACCATGAGGTGTTGGGATAAACTCCAAAGACTAGTTGTATCTGTCATTTAGTGCCATTATAACTTTGAACAGTCCTTGAATGAAGATTATACGTTGAGGAATACCTATAGCTGCTTTCAGAAGGAGTATTTTGCTGACAGCAATACTATTTAAGAAGTGCCTCTTTCTCAAACATTTGCAGAACATTCAAAAGCTTAACAGAAAACACTTCTGCTTCTGATAGTCTCAAGGTAGTCCAGAGAGCAAGAGTTCTGGATTTGAACTGCCTCCTGTGGTGCTTTAAAGTGGAAACAGAGCCAAGGTTTTAAAAAAAGTCATGGCAGGTTCAATATTTAATTGACATTGAGGGGATATTGAGGTTGGATGCTTAAGAAAAAAATACAACTTACCAATACATTTAAATATGTATTTTGTGAATTCAAATGAGATGGATTATTGCAGCATTAGGTTTCATATATTGCAAACATTTATAAATTTATTGAATTATATTTCTACCTCAATATTCTATAAAATTAAAATATGTTAAATATATTTATACAGTGTTCAGATTTCAATTAGGAATTAAACTTGTAAATGTATCTAATATATGTAACAAATGACATATTTACTTGAGAAGCTTATATATTCATGTTGTATTGTACTGCAGATCTCAAAGACAATATTTCTGAGTTTTGTGAATATTCATGCTCTTTTAATAACTTGATTGGCTATTTACCTTATCTATAGAAATTTGAAGACGTGTGTTATATACTAAGTCAGAGAGATTTGTCACTTTCTCCTCACAAAATCAGACATTCAGGAAAAGAAAAAGTAACAGTTTATAACAGTGAAACCTTTGTTGTTGGCTACACATATCCTGAGTTCTGCTATTAAGTAGCACAGCTACTTAAAATCTTATGGCATATAGTTTATTTTTTAAATATATATATAATTAAGATCACAATTTACTAGGCTTCAAATGCAAGTATCTGTAAATTTTTTGGAATAATTTATGTCCTCAACATTTACTGAGTAATTGTGGTTGGAAGAGATTATTCAGTTGTAAACCAGCTGTGCATATGTGTATGAGTGTGACAATTCTTTGCATATTTTTTTATATTTAGAGGTTTTAATTCATACAGTTTTTATACTAGTTCATAATTCTAGCCAATTTATGCACTTTTCTTAATTACTACTCTCTTCCATATCCATTTTTTCACTGTTGTCAAATAAGATACCGAAATTTGAATTTTTAATTATTCAAATATACATATAATTCAACTCATTTTTATTTATGTACAGTTTTGAACATACTGCTCCACTTCATTAATCTTGAGATGACTCATAATCCTCAGTAAAAATGGGAAAAAAAGTTAAAAACCAATTCATAACAGCTAATACCATACCACCGCTAGTGACAACATCCAATTTCAATAGATTAACCTGCTATCCGACACTTTACAAAATGGCTTTCTTTAACATTTCCAGTAAGAAAGAAATATAGGGTTATTCCAGAGTGTAGTGGCTATTACCAAAAATCCTGTCTCTCATCAGCCTCTCAGAGGGAAGGTACCCATAATATCCTCTTCCAGCTTAAGCAAACAAGAAGGGCAAGTTGAACTTTAACAAGACAGTCCTGGAGATACCTGACAGTCTAGTCATAAAGAGCTTTCTAGCCCAAAACCAGCACTTTGAACAACCTGGAAACATTTGCAGTATTTGCACAATTGGAGCTGTGTGGGTTTAAAATCTTCCATTTCTCAGTAGATGGGCTGCTACATTCTCCACAAGGGCAGTTCATGTAAAATGTGTTACAGCAACTCACTCTAAAGATGATAAGGACATGAGTTGCTGACACTAAAGACATGTAGAGCCCCCTCTGGGGCCTCATCTGAAACTGGCTGAAGACATCTCTGGCAGTGGCTTTAACTGAAGATCCAACAACAGCTGTCAGACTAAGAAGTTTGACTTACAGATCTTCTCTTAATGGAGACTTCAAGACTTCAGTCACTTCCAGAGTCAGTACAACAGCTGATTCCAACCTGGTTCTTTAGATGAATAAACATGTCCATCTTGCTTCAGTCAGTTTCTCCTCATGTAGTGTCCTGCAGCTTGGATCAGGACTCTGCTGCATCTCCAACTAGGTATGAAAACAAGATTTACAGTAGGATATCATCAGCATATTGATAATATATAATCCCAGGTAGCAAGTTTCCTCTCCCAGCAACTTCATATAGATATCTGTTAAAAAGCAAAGGTGAAGTCAAGCTTCAGGTGAGCCCTGCTGCCAACTTGAATGACCCACTTAGGAAGGAATTGTGCCCCTACTCCCAGTCCACACAGGTGGCCCAAAAATGCTCTTATCAATAGTATTGACCAGAGTAAGTGATGTAACTTCTGTTCCATCTTGAGGCATGAATGCTGGCCAAAAGGATCCAGACAACCTGCTATATCTAGGAAACTCTGCAACAGGACTTGGACATCCCAATAAACCAGACTCCATTCTTGAACCCCATATGGAGATTGCAGCCCATTTTTACCATGGCAGAGCTTCCTGTGGTCTATTCAGCCCAGCAACTTTGACACCATTCAGCATCCATAGCTTTCTCTGGACAACCCTTTTCTGATATTCTGTTTCAAACCTTCAGCCTGGAAAGTAATAGTTCCAGAAATACACAGATAACAAAGCTGTTCAGTGCAATCTCATCTTGTACCTAGTTGACTATCCTATTGATTTCAGTGGGCTTTGCTGTTTTACTTCAGGTGTTGATAATAGTATGGGGTATAATAAAATCTGGCGGTCAGGTGGAAAAAGGAACATTATTGAAATGGGTTATCAACAGCTTTCCTTGTTCAAATTTATGGGGTTTTTTTCTTTATCCATTAGGATATAACTTCCATAAAACTACCTGTTGTTTTGGTTTTGTATTGAGAAGTAAATGTTATATTTTATGCTTTGTTTTGCTAATTGTTACTGTATTATTATATTTATTTATCTGGGGTTTTTTTGCTGGTCGTTCACCGACTAAATATTATTAAATAATATAAGCTCATAATATGGAAGCTACCTTCTGTGGGTTAGCATATGGTGCAAACTCAGTTTAATAGACTGGTTCATGCAATATGTGAATTTGTAAACTGTCCAGAGTTATGTAAGTTTGATGGGTGAATATTAGAATTTAAATAAATAATTGACTCCCCTAGTTTTGTGCCAGGAGGGAACAGTCTTAGAAATTTTTATTGATAAAACAATTACCAATACCAATAGAAACTCCTGAAACAACTCATAAATGTGTTTTCCAATGTAATAAATAATTAAAAAATAATTTTATGGCTTCACAACAAAGAATTATAAAAATGTTGAAATAATATTTCAACAAGCCGGGCTGGCCTAATTTTTTAATTGCTTAATTTTAGTCTGAATTTTAAAAAGGGGTATATTTTAGGCCACTTATTTATATATATAAATAAGTGGCCTAAAATAACATGCCATTCCAGAAGCAGTGTCCCTTTTTTTCAAGATTCCTTCCCTTTGTTCCCAGCTGATAATTACATCAGTTTAATTTTAAACATTCAAATTGCTTTGGTTATTACCTTAGAAAGGAAAAAAAAGTCTTATTGTATATCAGGCCTCTAATGCTGGGTCCAATGTGGCAGTTACATTTGAGAACTTTTCACTAGTTCTATTGTGTTAGTAATACACTTGCTTTTAAAAATGATGACTGGTGCACTTGAATTTTTGCAATTTAATGCTGACTTGATTTCTGACCCACCAAGTCAGAAATTCACAAGTAATTCCAACAGAGACTGGTTAAAAGTACAGGTTGTACTTGCTTTAAAGACGATTCACTCAGCAACAATTCAAAGTTAGTGATGCTGAATGAATAGTACTTATACCCAGTCCCTGATGTCATGGCTGTGATCAGCACTTAAATCAACCACTTCTACTTGCTACCCCCCCCCCAAAACTCTGCCCTTTTGACCACCCTGCCCAGCAATGGCAGTGCTGGTGCTGCTGGAGTAGCATGGCGTCTGAACCCCAGGCGTCTGAAACTTCATGAGAAGGTTACACACAATTTGGAGAAAGGTGGACCTTCTCAAGAGATTTTGGAGGCCTCAGAAGTCTTTTCCAAAACATCATGATAGTGGCACATGCAGCCTTCGGAAAAAGGCATGGTGTAGATAGCAGCAGGGTGGTAGGAATTAAAAAAGAGACAGTCCCCTTCCTTACCAAAGTTTGGGGCTGGGAGGGACCAATCTGGGAAAACTTGGATTGAGGTTGGTCCTTGCCTAATGACCAGTGGGATTCTGTTAATGATGGCAGTGGGAGCTGCTGGGATTTCTGTTGCTAAACTGCACAGTGATGTGACGGCGTGCTTTTCAACTACATCAGTAAGCAATGGAAATTTTGGTCCCAATTACCATTGTTAATCAAGGACTAACTACTATTTTTGTTTGGTCATGATAGGAAAACAAACAAGTTGCTTATTTTTATTTCTGTAGTAACCTTTTCAGGCAAAAATTCCAAAATAAATTTTCAAAAGGAAAATAAAAGTTCTAAAATCACAATAAAACCAACAATTCTTAAAGACAATAATGAAATTAAAAGTAATGTTTATTTCAGAAGCAAAGTAACAAGGCAAACCTAAAAGCAGTCAAGTAGTCCCAGTGGTTTTAGCATCAGCATTTTAATTTCTTATGTAGACAGGGACCATTAACACATAAAATTTTCTGTTTAATTAAGGGTATCTCTGTGTTTCAGTGAAGTAGATTTCTAGGAAGATTTTAGGCTAGTCAGCATTTTAAAGCATTTCATCTGGAATTGAAAATTGTAAAGAGATCAACAAGTTTCCTACTGCCTGCATGCAGTTCCGTAGCGTTGTTATATGCCTTATGCTGTATTCAGCTTTCATGACACTTGGAAATTGGACACTTGTGGATTCTCCTTTCGACTGGTAGTATCGACACTTTGCATAAATAAGTTATTTTCTCTTCTCCCTGAAACCAGAGCTCTTGGATTTAAAAAAGCCTATACTTGGAAAGATTTTGCCATTGGTTTCTTTGGACAAGTATATACTGAAATGACCTTTCGGGAGTGACATGCAGCTAGTTAAACAGAATAAAATTAATTGCAAATAACCTTAATAGTTTTTCTAGAAGGTCAGGGGAATTATGTGAGGAACAACAAACATTTGGCTTCGTATCAGAATGACTATTCATTTTAATGTAAAGAGTAATATTTAAATGAATGTTGATGAATACTGATTGGTTATAACAATTTCAATGTGAGGAAATGGAAGGTAGGTTAAAAATCAGATGCACTACTGTGTTTGTGGCTAATTTAAATTGTGGCTTGTTGAATAATCATGCCTAGTAATCATACTAATATTAAGCCATAAACCATGATTCACAAACCATAATAGCTAGGTTATTATGCCTAGCTATTCCAAACTAGGTTTTACACAGTAGTGGGTTTCAAATCCCGTTGCTAACGGTTTGCTTATGGGTGCGCGCACATGTTGCTTCTGTGCATGTGCAGAGATGTTTGGGCAGGTGGGCAGAGCCTCCCGCCGCTGCTGCTACCAGTTCACCCAATCCGGGATGAACTGGTAGCAACCCACCACTGGTTTTTCATTAATACAACGTGAGAAATCCAACTACCATCATGTTTGTAAATAGCCACCCTGTAGAGATGGGATGCCCCATGAAGAAAAAGAAATGGAAAACATTTTAGACACCTCAGTTTCCACAAGAAACACATGGCAAATTCTAAGAAGACCAAAGAAAAAAATTCCAAAGATTTTTTTTCTTCTGAAGTTGATGCTTTCTTTTTCAAAAATGTGTAGGAGGATGGCTATGTAAGATTCATGACTATATTGTATTTAGTACTTACTGTGTTTAAGAACTGCTATTAGTCCTTAATATTATGATTATAATACTAGTTTTGCTTCAATAATATTTTGCATATTAATTAATCTCAGCTTTTTTTTATATCTGAGCTATAAATAATTAAATTAGTCTACTGCAAAATGATTTATAGTATTGTTATATTTCAGTATTATTTTTAATAAAACAGATACTTAAACTTCTAAAATTATAATCATAATCATCTTTAACTCAAGGTGATTTCATTTCACAAAATGGTTTCATGGATAACTATGCATAGGATATAATATAAGCCATTATGGAAATACCTTGAAAATATTTTTTCTCCTACGCTGATTAGTTGATTAAGTATGAATAGCCTCTTGATAAAGAAGCTAGGAATTTAGTAAAGTATTTCTGATCTGGTCAAAAATTAATACTATTCTGACTATGGAATTCAGTTAGAATATTCTCTTGAAATAATAACATCAATCACATTTCTCAGTGCAACGTCACCCTCACCCATCCAATTTGGGTGAACTTCCGGAAAAGATGGGTGTGATGAAGATATGAAATCCATTAATTCCTGTGAGATTCTCCAGTGTCAATAGCATTTGAAAGTGTTAACATTTGGCTTTAATGTATTACTGTTCTGAGTATAATTTTTTAACTTCTGACTTCTCTGCCTTTTTGCTTCACGCAGGTTTATACTTAAGGGCATGTATTTTTTAATATTCCAGTTTTAAAGAATCTTCACTAATTCTGGTGGTTAGAATTAGTTTGTATCAAGTTGAATAAGACAATAGATTAAAACATTTCCACTTAAATTTACAGTACATATAAACAATGTATTAAAAGAGCCAAGTTGATTGATAAAGTTTGAACTGAAAAACAAAAAAACTTCCTTTAGTGCCAAAAAGAGAGATTACTGTATATCACCCAAGACATTGCTTCTTTTGTTTTATATTGGATTTAAATTTTATTTTATAAAAAGAGATACATTATGCATACTGTATACTATATCTGGAATTGAGGGCCAGAACTGAAATATATAGATCAAACTCATGATTGTCCTGGAGCTGGATTTAATAATAATATATGTTTTGCTAGGTATTAATTCCTGTTCAAAGAAATTGCTTCTGTGACACTGTATACATTTCAACACATATCCCAACTATTTGGGCCATCAAATCTAACTCCATGTTTCATGCAGGTATCCAGATTAAAACATCCTTGACAGATAGTTGTCTAACTTCTAATTGAATACATCCAATAAATTGCCTTCCCTCAGTAACTGGATTCACAGTCAAGCTATCGTTACTGTTAGAAATTTGTTTCTAAGATTCAGTTCAGGTCTGCCTTTATGTAATTTAAATCTATTTTGATTCCTGGTACCTTAGAGCTCCCTGAGATCAGATCAAGTCCCAGCCATCTTCTGTGACATCTTTGTAGGTATTTTAGGTATTTATGTAGAGTTTAGTCATATTTTCTCTCAAGTTTCTTTTTTCTGGCTAAATATTCCCAGATATTTAGTCATGAGACTTAGTTTCTAGATCACCCTGTGTCCCCTCCCCCCACCTGTTCCAGTTTCTCTAAATCCTTATTGCTACTTAATGCTGAGAATTGCACATAATACTTGAGAGATGGTAGATTACTTAGAGAAATCTATTTTTCTTACTTACCAAGATAATATTGAATTTTATTTCTGTTTTCTACAGTCTTAACCTACCCAATTTTATGCCTGAAAATTTGAGAAGCATTTCCTTCACATCAGAGTCATGAAAAAAAAATACTGAAGAGTACCAGATTCAGGACTGATTTCATTTCATCACTCCACTTGATATCACATTCAGGTAGAAGAATTATTGAGCAGGCTTCAGATACATTTCTTGGACCAGCTATGTGCAGTATTCATTGTCTTACTTTAACTGGTAATCTTGCTAAACAAGATAGTTTGGGTTCTTTGTCAAATACTTCAGTTAAATTAAGGTCTATTCTGTCTATAGCATTCCCCAATTCTACTCAATCCATGATAACTACTGGTAATCACAGTTTTAATTTTAAGGTTGTTTAGATCATCCCTTTTACAATATGGTCTGGGATCTTCCCAAGTACCTTTTTCTCTCTTCTTGAAGATAAAGACAATATTTGTTCTCCTCCAGTTTTCTGGAATTTCATCGTTTCTCCAAGAGTTGTCTAAAGACATTATGTCACGCCTGATAATCAGCATATTCCTTCATACCGTAAAATCTAGTTTATCTGATTCTGGAGATTTCATCTCACTGCAACTGAGCAGGTATTCCATGACTACATTTCATCCTGCCCCTTCGTCCTGCTCTTTACCCTTGCCAAATGGAACATCTACAAGAATAGGTTCTGCTTTTTCTGTGTTACCTGTTAGCATTTTGCCATTTTCATTTAGCAGGTGATTCTTTACCTTTTGTTATGAATATAACTTGGGAAGCTCTGATGATTAATTCATTGATTTTTGCATCCTTCGCCAATATCAGCTCATTTGGAGCTGTAGCTTTTCTGACAACATCTCCGTAATTCTGAGCTGAATAAATGTTTTTATTTAAAATATATGTAAACCATATCTGTAGCTACCATATAAACTGAGCTCCTTTGCTTTCAAAAATGAAGCAGATGGGCATGAAAAATTGAATAGTAAATTGCTTACAAAATTCTTTCACAAACCCCTTTGGCCCAATTATTTGGCACCTCTGGAAGCCTGATTTTTCAGGCAGTTGGAGAGCTGATGCAGTTATGACTTTATTATGTTAGGGATTTATTATGTTAATACTTTTTAATATACTTTATTAGTATAATATATGGAAGTTTATTTCTGTTTCAATATAAACTTTAAAAAAAATAAGTGAAGTACAACATACATTAATATTTGTATGCTCTGTTAGAATTAAGGTTTGTAGACTTACTGGATCTTCCTATACATTTTGTATGCCTGAGAATCTTATCTTTACTTCTTTGATACTTGTTAATGAAATTGTGCAATAGTCAATAAAACATTAACTTCAAAACATGGTGATATGAAATCACTGGCTCTGTCTTTGACCCATGCAGGGTTTTGACTTAATTCATTGCAGAGTTCTACTTAGATTAAATCATGCTCAACTTTTGCCTTAACTCTATTTAATCTCTGTTGGAAGTCTGCATTTATGTCTTTCCACACAGGCTAACAACTTTAGAATTGAAATAACATGGGAGTCACTGATTGTATTAATGATAAATGTATAACATATGCCTTAGATGTGTGGAGATCACTTATCTCGCAGTAGTGCTCAGTACTAATTATCTTAGTTCCATTGTGCATTCATTGAATTTTATTTTGACTAAAATTTATTTTGATTCTTTTTAGTTGTAAATTTTGCATATGCTTAATCAAATCAATAAATTGGATCCAGATTTGGATAATTAATCTTGAGTTTGCTTATAACCTTCCAAATGTTTTTATGTTTCTTACAGGAGCTAAGTGATCTGCAGCGTGATCCACCTGCACATTGTTCAGCTGGACCTGTTGGAGATGACTGTAAGATCTTTATAGATGATGGCAAAATAGTTTACATACTTATAATATGAAGTTAAATATTAAATACTTAGTAAGATAAATAATATTTTGTGTTTTTCAGTGTTTCATTGGCAAGCAACTATTATGGGACCTGTAAGTATGTAATTTTTATAACTGAGTTCATTTCTTTTGTTTACTTCATTAATAATAAAATAATAACTAATAGTAATAAAACTAAGTTTTAATATAATTGACTTCTGCATGTATCTCAACCTGAATTCTAATGTATATTCTTTAGGTTTAGCACAGAATGATATGTGAATGAAGTCAGTGAATAAATCTTGGTTGGCTCTAAATAGTAATAGTAGAGTGTAGGAATGAGGTGTTGCATCTATTCTGCACTCCAGTCCCCCCTCCCCCATTGCCACTTACTGGTTATCAAACCTTAGGCAGTCCTGGACATGCATAATATTAGGTTGGCCTCTAATAAAACTCATTCATCTAGGACCGTGATAGCGAACCTATGGCACGGGTGCCACAGGTGGCACACGGAGCCATATTGGTGGGCACGCGAGTGTTGCCCTAGCTCAGC
>JANHZT010005838.1:267193-279994 GCA_032468215.1 Stegonotus admiraltiensis | reverse complement strand
CTCTGGCATAAACCAGTGCAGGTAGTTCCAGTGGTACTCGGCACACTGGGTGCTGTGCCTAAAGACCTAGGCAAGCATTTAAAAACAATTGGCACTGACAAGATCGCCATTGGTCAGCTGCAGAAAGCCACCTTACTGGGATCTGCTTGCATAATCCGCCGATACATCACTCAGTCCTAAACGCTTGGGAAATGTTCGACTAATGATTTGAGATACGAAATCCAGCATGGTTAACTTGTTTGCTGTATATACTGTCAAGTTTGTGTACATAATAATAATATAACTGTGATATCCATTGTCATTGGGGCACTTGGTACCATGTCCAAGAATTTTACAAAACACATCAAGAAATTGCAGTTTCCTGCAATAATACCAGCGGAACTGCAAAAAACTGTGCTACTTGGAACATCATATATTTTAAGAAGATACTTGGTTGATATACCTAGGATGCTGGCAACAACTCGTATCAACCATTAGCACCAATCAATGGTATATTTATGACACATCTTTAAATGTTCATTTGACTGAGTTTCATGTTTAATGAATAAAAGAAATATTAATATAATAAAATTAGTAAAATAAAATAAAAAGAGACTTTAACATATATTTTCTGAAATTTCCAAATAATTTTTGATGCCAGAAGCAATAGGAAAAACTGGAGATAGAGGAATGCTGCTCCATGTCATTTGTTCTTGGTTCTGAGGGATTAGTTGGAATAAACATTAGGAAGATCTAACTGTGAGACAAAGCCATAAACTATGACAGTTTACATAGCTGGGGAAAATCCTGCTATGTTATAAATATAAATTTATACCTAAAAACTACATGTTAAACAATAACCATCTGAAAAGCAACACTTTACTCAATCTTAATTTTACTCATTTTTTGAACTATTCTCTAGTGATGATGTCAGCTGCATGCTTAGGAACCAAATTACTGAGTTTCTAGAAGGTACAGTGGAGTTATTTTGGTGGCAGTAGTTTAAGGTTTTATTAAATAATGTAGGCTGAGATCTCCGGTATTAAGAGTGAAAAATAATAGAATTCTGCACAATTTTGTTTTATTCCTCTATAACTGTCACATTGTTTTGAATCAAAAGTTACCCATATTCTTTTTATACAAAAGAAACACAACTTAACTGAATGGAGCAATTTCAGAGTTATTTAAAATCTGCACAACTTTCTAAGATGTGCCTCTCAGATAAGAGCCCTGTGTTGTACAGTGAGCGCACGGAAATAATTTAGACAAGGCTGCCTTCAATTTAAATATCCTTTGCCTATGGAAACCTAACTTCAAGTTACAACTCATACTGGTAGAACTTTTTTCCCCAACTTCAGTACCATGAATTTTAGATGCCTCAGTTATTCTTAAATAAATACTTAAAGTATTGAAAGTATTAAAGTAAAAGCATCTTAAATACTTAAAATATTAAAAAAGTACTTTCTAATGGCCAGATACATACTTTTTTTAAAAAAATCAACTCAGAAGAGGGGAACTGGTATCACTAGAAGTATAATGTCATTTATATTTCTCAATCTGCTATGGTTTAGCAGTTTTTAAAATATTTGGGAAAGGGAGGCACTCTAGCCAAAAAAAGGAGATACAGAAACAGCCTTTAAATTAGTTTTAAATTAGTTGCATTTTTTAAGATATACTAACTCCTGTATTAGTGTTTTGTTCTTAAAAGTGAAAGGATTGCCAAAATTAATTTTGTGGTAAACTTTGGGGTTTTTTTAATTGAAAAGAAGTAAAATGTTTCCCTAAAGCATGTTGTGGCCTAATATAGATATTTGGTATCTACTTATGCACATTTACACATGGAACTTGAATTCTGATGGGGTTAACTTGGACCTGCTGCCTTGTTTTTAAACTTGGGAGTGGGATAAAAAGAAGAATGTTGCATGCTTATTTTGGTAATTGTTCTTTAAAAAGTAACAACTGGGGATGTATTGAAATTATATTGTGCTTTCCCTTAGATTATTAAAATAAGGAAGCCAAATTTCTTTCAGAAGTAGGAAGCACCTCTGGAATTGGGCAGAGTTGCAATTATGTTAGAATACCCCAATATTAATGTGCAAGAGCTAATAAAGCTGAGGAGAACTAGTTACCTCAAATATTGGAAAACAGGAACTATTGAATTATAAAACATGAAAAATGAGTAGCTACTTTTGAGGCCTAATTAGTATCTTACATCATGAAAACTCTAATTGATTATTTTTACTTTCCCTCTAGTGCTTTTGTCCATATGCTCTCTACTTTGCGACCCTAATCCAGATGACCCTTTAGTACCAGATATTGCACAAATCTACAAGTCAGACAAGGAAAAGTACGTATAAATATTATTTCAAAAATTGTAAGCCACAAGTTAGTTCTTTTCTGGTTTTTTTCTCCTTGCCGCCCAAAGATCATGATGAAATGATTCAGTTATTTTACTAGACATTTTTTTCCCAATCATGTTACATTTTATTTTAAAACTGTACTCATGGACTTTTCAGGTCCAGTTTGCCTTAATATATGTTCAGCATGTAAGTTGAAGGGGAAAGGATACAGCCTTATCTCATAACATTTCTCATACTGCTCTGAACTATGGCTTTAAAATTAAATTTAAACTAGATACTCTGTCGTAAAACTATTGTCTATTATGCTTTGGAGTGGTGAGACCATTTTATATGTGTTCTTAATCTAAAAAAGGTAAGTAAGCAAATTGGTATGTACACTTCGATTTACAAAGCTTGGAAAATGTTTCACATGGTAAACTAGCTGGTTTATTTTTAAACATCTTAACTGTCCTAAGATAAGAAAAGACATGAAAGCACAACACAATAACGGTACTTCATGGCATTGATTGTCATCCTTTAGTCATTACAGGAGTGAACCTCATGTATTTCTTGAAGCGTTGACCACGTATCAGTGTGGTACCACATGCTTGCTGATGTGTGCCTGTAAAACTCCAGCTTTATCAGAAAAAGTTGCTGTACAAATATTTAATCTATTTAATCCATGTTTTATATTTGAGCCAGCAATTTATATCTGGGTTTCCACCCCCTTGAGATCATCATTATGAGTCTTGGTTTTTTTTTCATCCAATTCTGTTTGTCCCTGGAAATCATCAACACATTTTGTATTCCAGCTGTTGCAGTTAAAATGGTTCCTCCAAAACACTTGATTTTTTATTCCATAATGACCAGATAGGCTGATACAAACCAATCTTATGCTCTTTAAATTTCTACAGTACCAAACAGATGTTTTTTTCCAGTAGAATAGAAGATCATGACTATTTTAAGCCAGCTTTCCCAGTTGTGTGCCTTCAATGTGTGTTAGAATTGCAGCTCCCAGAATATTTCAGCATGATTCTTTTCACGGGAATTCTGGATGTTGCAATAGGACTGAAGAAGGCTTTTCTAAGCACTTGTATCTTGTAGTTGATTTTATTTGAAATGTGATAACACAGCTGTGAATCATAAGCTTGTATATTTTCACTTTTTTTTTTCTTGGACAGATATAACAGACATGCAAGAGAATGGACACAGAAATATGCAATGTAAACTTTGAAGACATTTTCTTATATACCAGAGTACTGTAAATTTTAGGGTTTTTCAAAATTAGAAGTAAATGGAGCACAGTTTACTGTTTTCAGTGTACCATGAAGCCCTTTTTGATTTTTACCCATATAAGTGTGTTTCTGGAACAAGGAAATTAACTACAAAAATTAACCTGAAGACTGTGACGAGAGTATTTATCCTTTCTGTATGCTTTGCAAAAGACATTTATGTTTTTTAAAGATACTTGGACATCTGCATCTCCAGCCTACAAGATTCATAGTGCAGTTGTAGAGCAACCAAACTATTTTTGCTGAAAACTAGGTGGTACATAATAAATATTCTGTGTCTTTGAGATGTCAGTCTTGTAAGTCTGTTTGAATGTCATTCTTTGTTAGTTCATTGTATAATTTGTATTTTTTTACTGTATAGACTATATTTTATTTACCATATATTTCAACTCATTTTAGACTTTCTGCACAGTATTGAAAAATACAACTGCTACTAAATGAGTGAACTATTCCTTCCCAAAGGAATATTCTATAAACTGATAGACTTCTAAAAACAAACTTTGCACTCTAATCTTCAGTATGCTGATTATGGGGAAACACATGGTTTTGATTTTGTTGCATACTTTTATTGCAATGTGAACTAATTGCACTGCTCTGTAGAAAGAAATGTAACTAATTTTGTTCTATTCACAGCTGACTTTTTATCCCATATGGGCAATATAATCTCTGACATGTTAACAAAATTGACTTGAAGCTTTTCCGTATAAATAAAACATGTTTTTTACTACTTGTCTTGGCTGTTCTTTAAATCTAGCACATTCTTTACATGTGCATGCTCTGAAAAGATCAAAATATTGTTCAATATATAAAATACCATTGGGAATAACTGACCTATGTGCTTGAAAATGCTCCTAAGAGCATTATTGTAGCTTTTAAACAAATTACTTATTCATTATATTCTATTGATCTAAGCGGATCGATCTTTTATCCAGTATAAATAATGTACCTTCAAGCTTGCAAAGTAGTTTGGAAAATGTGCTTATGATGAAAACAATTGATTTTAGAAAATCACAAGCGCTTCTTCCCCCAGCTGTATAACAATATTTTGATCTGATATTTGTACACACAAACTAATGCTAAAACCAGTATATATGTATACTGCATGTTTGGGGAAAAACAGCCTTTGGTTCCTTACAGATAAATGCATTATTTTTTTAATGTAGATTTTGTGGTACTAAACCAGTCTGAAATGCATTTTAATTTGTAGCTGAAATAATTCTAAAAAACAATTTAGCTAGAAGATTTTGCTGCCATAGATAAAAGTTAACCCTTTATTATCTTAGTGCTTTGCGACCCAAAAAGTATTCAAACAAAAACCCATAATTGGAATGCATCAAAATGTGGCAAACATCCCAGAGGCTATTTTTCTGTTTACTTGGCTTTACTCATAACCTTTTTAGCATTTTAATCTCCACATTTTTGCATCATGCTAACTGCCTATGAAAAAGTCTTTACTGAGCAATTTATGCATAATAATCAGCTAGGCTTCAGAGAGGGTTTTTTGTTTGTTTGTTTTACCTCAGTACAATCTAAAGATGGAAGCTTTATAAGATAGCACTGAAACTTCATTGCATTAGTGTCATTGCTTACTGTGAAACAGGCCATCTCTGCAAATAGCCAATACATGTTTCCATGCAGTAAATGAATTCTTCGCTATACTTGAAAAAAAAAAGGGATGCCATTGCTTGTGAAGCTATTAATATTCTGTCATCGGCATTTAAAAATGGTGGTGAAAGATCCTCACTTTCCACATTTTATCTGTATTAAATGTTTAAAATAGGTTCGTCCCAGAATATCCCATCTCTTCTTATAATAGGCTCTGTGAAATTTGGTAGTTTGATTTGCATGGCTGTTAAGTGAAAGAGTGTTTAATCTGCTTTACTGAAATTATATGGAAGATGGTTTGAAATTATTTAGATGTTGTTATGCTTTGAAGTATACTTAATCGGAGGAATTTACTAACCATAATGCAAAATCTTCAGGCTGAGCAAAAGGTGCAAATGAGGTTGCTGCTTATTCTTCATGGGGTTCTATGAAGTATCGTTTAAGTAACAGAAATGTCTTCAGTTGACATTTAAAACTGAAGTTGAGAGACTGGTTTCACCAACTGAACTTCCAGACTAACCTTAATAACAGATCTTTAAACAGACATCTGGACCAGAGATTCAGTTAACTAAAAGGTGTTAAGAATTCTCTATTATTATTTTTTTCATTTTCTGGAAATTGGTCATTTTCTGTTTTTAAGTGAATCATGATGGTTGGTTTTATCACCCACCCACCCCCATCTCAATATTTGCTCAGTCCTGGTGCATCCATTATGGTGGCATAAATGTGTCTGAACTTCAGTCCCTCCACCAAATGCCAGTTTATACTGTACAGTGCCTTAGCGAGGGCACTAACTGAGCCATCCCATTTTCTGTATAATCCTCACTTGGCATTATTGGTATGACTAAAGCAAAGGATCTCTGTATCAGTGAAATTCTTAAAATGTAATCTTTAGTCATTCTAGTTAATGTTAAATAAGGCGTGCTTTCTAGCTACTTCTGATGTGGTATTTTTCTGCCTGAAGATGTCAGCTGAGGCTTGAATGAAAATAAAAATTTGATTTGAACTTGGAATTTGTAAAGTTGTATTTTTAACCCAGCAGTTTCACCTTTATGAATGAAAAAAAGCAGCAGTGGTAGTTCAAATTCAGTAGAGCTGCTTTGAGCAAAGTATTCTTCCAAAAGGGGATATAAAAGCTCCTATAATCGGCAGAAATATTGAAAGAATCCTGTGTCCACTTCTTAAACATGATTCACAGAAATAAAGATATTTACGCCCTTGCATTAAAGAACTAGAAACAAAGGTACCGAGGCAAACTTAATATTCCATTAATTCACCATTAGCAAAACAAGCAAAAGCCCTCTTCAGTGTTCATGATCCTGAGCAAAATTAATCAATTTATGCTGCTTTCAAAGACAATTTTTTTAAAAAAAAACAGTAAATTTTAAAAGGGAGCCCAAGTGAAAAAAAATTCTCCAGAAACGAAAGAACACAAGCTGTTGAAACACACCACCGTCTACTATGCAGTTTCATTTGTCAAATGCATACACCCTTCGGTCCTCGAAAAGTTCTGGGTGGCTTCTTCGCACCCACCCACCGATCCCAAACCTTCATTTTCCCCTACTGTCGCACGCATACGCCATCCTTTCGTTTCCCACCCCCGTTACGTCTCTGGGAGGACTTGACAGGCACGTGACCCGTTGAGCCCGCCTCCATTTTTACCTCACCTATTCCTTTTCTTCCCGGCGTGGGCGGGAATAAAGTCTCCCTGTTCCCTGATTGGGTTTGCCGTAGAAAATTGATTTCCCGCCAAAACGATCAAGTGCACGTGTATCACCAAAAGCCAGGCATAGAAACCGGAAGTTGGCATAACCCCAAAGTGTGTGTCTCCTCCCCCCCATCTCTCGGGCTGCCTGGGCGCATGCGCCGAGGGGAATCCCGCCTCTCTTTATGTCGGCGGTGAAGGAACATCCGGGTCGCCCTTAGACCGCATCGGTTGCCGCGCGGGGTTGGGGGGGGAGGGCGAGGGTCGCCTGAGGGGAAGCGCGCGATGGCGGTAGCGCTGGTCGCTCGTCTGTTAGCCTCGGTATCCGTGTCTGGGCCACGCGGCGTCCTCAGGTAAAACAAACGCCCGGCGTTCACGCCCGCTTTCCTTCTACCAACATTTCTCTGTCCCGCTGACCTTCGTTTGGTGGGGACCCGGCTGGTTGTCGCAAGGGTCGTAACTCGATGCCGCTTTAAAAAGTCCTGAGTCCTCCTGGCCGATTGGGGTTCCAACGTCCCCGGCCGTTTGGAGGTCCATAAAGAAGCAGCTCGTTACCCACAGCCTCATTTTCACCTTTCTCCGTTAATTTCCTATCTTTGGGGGGGGGTCTCTGTGTGGCTAAGGCATGAGGGGCCGAAGCACAGGCGTCTGTTTCAGAAACCTGGGGGGAGGGGAGAGAAGGGGATATAGTAATTCTGTACTTAATGGGGCGTGAGGCAGTTTATAAAAAAACACGAGCTTTTTAAGAATAGCGATTTTATGCTTTCTGGCAATAATGCTTACCTACCCCCTGTAATTCCAAACTTCGCTTTCCCAATCTGGCCCTCCAGAGAAGAAAGGACCCTGCTGAATACAGATGACCATTAAGATAAAATGTGCTAAATTAACGGGACTTCTTTTTTGAGCCCCGGTTATGGCCGTTGGCTTTTCATCCCGGGTTATTTTACATTGGAAATGTCTTCACCATCGCTTTTCTTCTTTGCCCTTCTTTTGAATTATAAATAGGCATTTACGTAAAGAAAGCTTTTATTAGAAGGCGTGTGCTGGTTTTTTAATATACGTAAGGGATTTGAGAAGGGTGTATCTCTATTTAGTATCCACTTCATTGTTTATTTTTTTAACTTGTGTTTATAAACTACGAATGGGTTAAGTGTTTTGGCTTTATTTGATTTAAAACTAAATCTAGTAAAGCGCACAAAACTTAAAGCACCGCGCGCCATTGCAATCCATAAGCCAACACAAAACCCACGTTTTTCCAACTGTGATTTACACTCTTCTAAAGTTTTTGCTATAATGGGCAACTACTGCTAAAACAGAAATAAGCCATCTGGTATTATGAGTCCCCTGCACATTGTTGACTTTGTGGTCTTTAGAGTTCTGCCAGAGGTTGAAAAAGAGAAAGCTCCTCTTTTGAATTTTGCGCGCTTCCCACTCGCGGTGGTAGGAATTTCCAGCTGCCGTGATTCTCCTTCGGGCCTTTCTTACTGCTTTGCAATTGTTAAGGGCTGTAAAATATGGATTGTCTAGGTTTGAACTGAATTGTGAAGCTTTTGGATTTTCTTGCAATTTTTATGCAAGGGTCCCCCCGAAGATCTGAAAATTGTTTAAAGGGCTCTTCCAGATTGGGAAAGTCTGGCTTAGTGCAGTCTGTGAATTTTTAAAACTTAACATTGTGATTAATTTTATATAGAACTCAGACAAATGTGTTCTATCTAATATTTCTTATTGTTTGTTTTCCTCCTGTTTTCACTTTGATATTCCATATCTACCTTAGAGGACGTTAAAGTGCAACTTTTAAAACCTTGGTGATTTTGTTCTAGGTTTAGGAAAAATGTTTAAATTAAGACATTATTTCTAATTTTGTAATTAGGATATCATTGTAACTGACTCATTTATTTATTTTTTTGCACTGATGATATAACCAGGGTGATAAAATGCAAAAAAACCCCAACCAAGTTGGGTTTATTTCAATCCTGAACTACAAATATTCTCCTTTATTGGTGACTGCTTTCTCTTAACACTCTTCCGTTTATGTGTCTTTTTTAAACAATGCCTAGTTTCCCATTATTTATATACTACTGTTACACTGTTTAGATGTATTACTGGTTGATATATATATTTTCTGTCTACCATAGATGCACTGTCACTCCTTTACTGGAGAAATGTTTTTCAAAATATTTTAGTTCTGACAGTTGTCCAAAGCGTCCTCTGCCATCATACCTTACTTTTCTAAATAAACAGCGTGACTTTTACAAGAAAAAATATCCAGGTAAGTTTGTCTAAAGTTAAGAAATTAGTTCCTTTGATCTATTTAATGTACTTTTATTGAATTTAGTAGCAATCCATTCAGAGTTTGCCAGGTTATAAATACTGTAAAAATATTTAAGTTAGTAAACTAAAAGCAATAACTCCATAGAAATCTGTTATATGTTATGCATATACCGTGTTTCCCCAAAAATAAGACCCAGTCTTATTTTCTTTCGGCTCAAAAATAAGTACTAGGACTATTTTGGGGAGATGTCCATGCAACGCATCGGGATCAGCTCTCTCCCTACCCGTAGCCTTTGCCCGGCTGCTGGCCCCACAGGGGTTCTCTGCCCTCCTGGCCATGTTGCTCTTGGCCGCCTTATTGGGCTGCTTCTGCCTGGCGCGAGGCAATTCAGGCCAGATCCCTGTCCTGTGCAAGCTCCGTGGCAGCCCTGCAGTGGGAAGAAGGGGGAGATTGCCCCTTTCTCCTTTGCGCCCCAAAACTCCATCTTCCCTGGCTGCTGAGCCCCAAGCCTGCACCCCTCTAACTGGAGCAAGACACACAACTGAATGTTATCTGTGGAGGCCACCCGGTGCAACACTGCTGCAGCTCCAGAGCAAAGCTCCACCTTCCCTGTGCAGGATTGCAAGGCTGGAGGCCTCCGCCGACCAACCCCTGCCCGGGCTGGCTTGGTGGCCAAGGAAGATGGGGTTTTGGGGTGCAAAGGAGGAAGGGGCAATCTCCCCTCCTTCCTTCATCTGTCTGTTCCACTGAGGGGCCGCCACGGAGGGGTGGAGCCACACTTCAATGGGCAGGAGCTGCACCAGGAGGCCTCTGCAGGTAACATTGAGTTGCACATTTTGCTCCAGTGAGAGGGGTGCAGGCTGGGGCTCAGCCAGGGAAAATGGGATTTTGAGGGTTCAGAGGAGGAATGGGCAATCTCCTTCATCCCGCTGCAGGGCCGCCATGGAGCCCGCACAGGAGTGGTGCAGCCTGAAGGCAACAGCAGGCAAGGCACTCCAGAGGTCATAGATCTGGGCCAAGTTGTGCCATGCCAGAGAGGAGCAGCCCAGGTGGGCGAAGAGACCCCACGAGAACAGTAAGTGCAGCAGCTGGGTAGAGACATGGGGCAGGGAGCTGATCCCGATGCGTCACACAGCCTGCTGCCTTTTTTTATTTTTCCAGTAATTGCATCATTGGAATCTACTGTTAGGATTTTTTTTCCAAGAGGACAATCTCCTTAAAAGGCCATTATCCCTTTTTTCTTGTTATGTAAAACAACTGATTGTCATGTTTTCATAGTTAAAGAAATATAGTTTGCTCACTAAATCTCTTATTTAGATTTGTCAGATAATCGTGGTAATTGTGAATGGTATGGATACTAAAGTTTAATGGTCTACCACTGCTCTGATATATATGTGTCATGTAAATTGTAAGTCTTTATAGATTATTATTACTATAATAGTCATATTATTATTATCTAGAACTGAACAATCAGCAGCTCATGAAAGAGGTTGGGCGTATCTGGAGGGAATTACCACATAATGAAAAACAAGTATGTATGATTTTGTCCTCTATATTATTTTTTTGCTTAGAAATAGAATATTATTTTCATAAGGAATCATGGAGCACGGTGGCTAATGTGGTTAGGACACTGGGTTGGAGGTTAACAAGCCCACGTTCAAGACCTGAGTGCTGTGTTGGAGCAGGGCGATCTTCCATCCTTTGCTCCAGCTCCTGTGAAAGGAACCCCCAACTGGGCAATGGTAATGTCACGGATTAATCCTTTCAATTCAGAAGCATCGCTTCCAACATGAGTGCAATGCAGATTAGGAATCATGAACTGTAGAACTGACAAGTATTCTTGTATTCATAGAAATATAGTATCAGTTCAGTGTTGCTTGATATGTGTACATGTTTATGGCAAAATTTAGTTTTCTTTATTTTTAGCATTATGAAGCAATTGCAAAAACTGAATGGGATATATATAAAGAACAAATGGCCAAATATAGATCTCAGTTAAATCCTGCAGAGGAGGCAGCTTTGAAAGAGGAAAAAAGGATAAGGAGGCAAATAAGAAAACAAGCAAAAATAAAGAAGGTTAGTACTTACTATTTTCATTATCCAAATATTTGAGGACATTGTTGTTGTACCAGCAAATCCTCAGTACTAAATACATTTGATCTTGATTTTGTTTGTGTGCAATGTTTTTTTCCTTTCAAAATATTGTTAGCTGTGACCCACTCTGTATACTTACGATTATTTGATAAAGAAACCTCTAAATTGTGTTTATTCACACTAACAATAAATGACATGGGTCACACCTTTTGATCAAGATATATGTCATCGAAGGATATATTTCATATACTAATATCGGAGTTAATTTCTAACTCAAATTATATAGTTGTTCATTCACAATTGTGACTCTGGGCTGTGAATATAGGATTAAAAACCAAACAAATAACAATAAAATAATGGTACCAAAAGACAAGCCCTATTTAACCATATGAAAACCCCTATTTAACCATATGAAAACGCAGGATCAAATTGATGGACCTTCTCAATTTCCAAGATGATGATGATGATTATGGTTCATTGCATAGTCAACTTGATGCTCAGACTGAATTTAGCATTTTTATTCACCTGTTCAGTCCTTCCCAAGGACCTGGAATAGGCAGATGTTGATGCTTGATGGTATCAAAGGATGTAAGCTGTTCCAAGTAAAACTTCCTTTTACAATTGACTGATGGTAACTTTTGTCAAAGCCAATAATAAAAAATAATTGGTTTTTGTCTCAATTAACTGTTAAGCCAGTTTGCTTATATTCAGATTATTCCTTTCTGTTCTCCTTTACAATCTTCCGAGTCTTTACAATAAAATGTCTTTTAAATAATGTGATTAAAGTGCCTCATAATGGAATGCTGTACTAGTAAAATTTGTGTCTTTAGTAAGGACTGGAATTCAAAGCAGGCTCTGAGATACAGGATGCTTCTAAATTGCCTTAATGTACAGTCTCTTACGTTCCTTGAATGTGTTCTGTATCAGTAAACACATTTGTTTTATAAAGGTCCTGTCCATTTGTTACTGTAGGAATTAACAGCATTTGGAAAACCAAAACGAAGTCGGAATTCCTTCAATATTTTTGTTTCTGAACATTTCCAAGAAACTGAAGGCCTTTCAAATAAGGTAAACAAAATGAGATGGCAACTAACATAAAGAGTGTTAAACTTTATATTATTCCAAATCCCTGAAATGAATTGTTATACAGTAACCACCACCCCCCACTGCCCCTGTGAATAAAATTAATGGTGACAAAAAATAATATACAGGTAGTCCTCAAGTTACAAACACAACTGAGCTCACAAATTTATGTTGCTAAGTGAATTATTTCTTAAGTGAGTTTTTTCCTATTTTACGACTTTTCTTGCCACAGTTGTTAAATGAATCATTGCATTTGTTAAGTTAGTAACATGGTGGTTAAATGAATCTGGCTTCCCTATTGACTTTGCTTGTCAGAAGGTCGCAAAAACTGATCACATGACTCCAGGTTTTTGGGTTTTTTTGCTTTGATTTATATGCCGCCCTTCTCCGGAGACTCAGGGTGGCTTACAATGCGTTAAGCAATAGCCTTCA
>JANHZT010005836.1:0-19183 GCA_032468215.1 Stegonotus admiraltiensis | reverse complement strand
GAGGCCATTTGTGCCCTCCCGGAGGCTCGACTATCAGGGTGTAGATAAATCCCCGGTCCCCCCCGGGGTAGTTTCTCATATTTAGAGGTGAACCATGGCTTTCTCCTTGTTGCATACTTTAAAGAAAATAAAACCCGAGAGTATGTTGTAATAAAACCCTTTTATTGTAAATGAAAAGTTCCCGTCCTGCCGGCAAAACTGGCAGGCGAACAAAAAAGATAGAAGAGAAAGGTAAGAATGTGGAGGAATGTGTACATGCGCAGTAGAATCCAGAGATAAGATTCAGCAGCTACTGTAAGTCTTAGAATGGGAGCCCAGCTGACAAATACAAGAACATAGTGTCATCGAGTAAAGCCTCCGGAGCACAGGGAGGGCAAAAACGCCCCCCCTTGCCATGGTGCAGGAGGCTGACTAGGCCACGCCCACCATGGCCACGCCCACCCAGCAACCGGGCAGAGAACTGGTTTCTAAAATATTTGAATCCCACCCATGGTCACATCCCTTCCTTCAGTCTACTCTAAACCAACAAGATTGAGACATGATTGCTGCAATCCCGGTGAGGTTGGGAAAGATTTGAAAAACGGTGACTCACGTATTGATGCTTAAACCAATAACCCAATGAAAACATTTAGAAACTGTCGCAGGCCTCCAAACCATACTCTCAAAATGGGATGGGATTGAAATCAGATTCTCAAAAGATAGACATGCTTTGCTTTGGGTTCAGGATACCCGAGGCACCTCCAGGTCAAAATGTCTGGAATATTTTTGGGATTGTCTCTGCAGCTAATTAATGAATCGAATGAAAAGATTTCTACCTCGTCCATCTGAAAACGCAACTCTGGGTGGGTCACAACGCAACTAAAACAGCCAGCCATAAAATCAATACAAGTAGTCCTCGACTTACAACAGTTCCTTTAGTGACTATTCAAAGTTACAACGGCATTGAAAAAAAGTGATTTACGACCATTTTTCACACTTACCACCTTTGTAGCATCCCCATGGCCATGTGATCAAAATTCAGACCCTTGGCAACTGGTTCATACTTACGTCCATTACTGTGTCCCAGGGCCACGTGATCAACTTTTACAACCTTTTGACAAGTAAAATCAATCTGGGAAGCCAGATTCACTTTAACAACCGAGTTACCAACTTATCAGCTGCAGGGACTCACTTAACAACCGTGGCAAGAAAGGTCGTAAAATGGGGCACTTAACAAGTGTCTCACTCAGCAACAGAAATGTTGGACTCGATTGTGGTCACAAGTTGAGGACTACCTATAAAGACAAAATTCAAGCCAAGCGGTAAAAGCTTGGCTATATATATTTTTTTCTTTCTTAATGAAGAAGAGCAGGCAGGATGCTTCAAGCATTCAGGAATTTTACAAGATCTTCCACAATGGTCTGGAATTCCAGTTGCTCAGGGCAACCACTCGGGGGTTCTAGAACCTAAACAATCCATGTGTTTGGCTGGAGCCGCATGCTGACAAGCTGCTTCTTCCTGAGTGCTCAAACCGTGCCCCCACCCAAATGCATTGCCCAGAGCTCCTGGTGGTTCTGTTGGGGTACGTTGGTCAGTATACAAAAGCTACACCGCCTCATATTTGGCCTCCCCCTTTGCAGGTGACCTGCTCAAATGCCCAGCACCGTGTCTACCAGAAGCACGACACTGAACTGAGCCTCTCATGCGCCTGGGATGGACAGGTTGACCTGAAGTATTCCAGGATGCCTGAAAGGACACCAGAGATCGAGAGAGGAGAGCCAGATACCCAACTTCTTCCTCCTCACTGTCAGTGGTACCAAGACGCCATCTTGGTCATGCAAACCAATGACTGGTCAGGTCAGCTTGTGTTGAGCAAAGGCCTGGATGGAGAAAGGCCCTACTCACCCTGGACCGTGACTCGGATTGTAGTGTGGTGCGTGTCAGCCCTGTGCGGACAGCCTCCCTGCATTCACCACAACTTTAGCGTTGAAATTTCCAGGCAAGACGTCCACCTCTTCCTCCTGTCACCACAGAGCATTCCTATCTGGGAATGGCAGCTGGTGACGGTAGGCTGGTGCGCACGCCTCAAAAGTTCCCCCTGGAGCTACCGCTTGAAGAGTGAAGGGGGCAGCCCTGCAGTCCGCCTCATTCCCAGCAACCAATACAACGAACCCTTTGTTTCCACTCAAGGCATCCCCGCATCATTGCCCCATGTCTGCGAAGTCTATTATCACTACTACATCGCCGTGCGTTATCCCCAGCGTGGATTCTATACAGTTTTGCTGCAACTAGAGAACGGGCCTCCCCTCAGCCTTAGCTTGAGTATCCACGTGCAGCCTGGTCTTCTCCATGTCTTCAGTGCTTCTTCTGCCCTGCTTAGCCGAACCCAGAGGTCTCTCGCCCTCTCCTGGAGTCTCCAGCCTCTGAGCTCCAGCGTAACAGCCTACATGCTGGAGGACCTGCAAGGAGGGGAGGAATGGTCTCTCTCCTACAAATACAATCCTTTTGCTCTGCAAAGCAATTTCTGCACTCCACCCATTTCGCAAGCTTCTGGGAAGAAGGTGATCTCCAGAATCTACTTCTGTACCAGTAAAACGTTCTCCGAGAAGCTGGACGGACACTTCAATTTCTCTAACGACACTTTGATTTTCCAAGGAAGCAGTGCTGGTCCGATTTCCATCAGGCTGAACCCACAGAAAATCAAAGAAGGGACATACTTTTTTAGCCAGGATTATGGGCTCTCATATTCCACCCTAGAAGGCAGCGGGCCCTCCAGTCTCCACCACCTCTTTTTCCAACAACTGGCCCTTTCTACCCTGATTTCTATTGAATTTGTGAAGATGCAGTGGTTCAGGTTCAGCATGCACTTATATCTGAACCGAAAGGAAGGTCTGTTCAAATCCTTGGCCGAGAAAGAGATGGAAGTTCACGTTTTCAGTGGACATTCTCCCGATAAAAACTTTGTCTATGTTGTGTGGTTCATTCCGGTGCCACACCCCTACTTGCAGTGTGACTGGGCTTTCCACCTGCAGCTTTTTCGTTCCGGGAAGGGACACCTCCTTTGGAATAAGACATACACCTACAGGGACCATGTTAAAAATGTCGTTCGTTTTCTTCCTCATTCAGTCTTCTCTTTCAGACCCACACAGTATGCAGGCTTCGTAGCAGAAGTGAATTGCAGGCAAAATGGACTCGTACGGGCCGTTTTAACAGCCGCTCTTGGGACTTATGCTTCAAAGGTGATGGAGCCAGCTGTGCCCTGCCGGAAACATTATTGCCATAAACTGACCATTGCAATCCATAAACCCAACCCTTTGGATCCTGTGCTGCGTTATAAGAGAGAGGAAGACGTCACTTTGCAAGCAACAGCCGAAGCGAAATGCAGGACTCGTCCAGCTCTTGAATTTCTTTGGAAAATATACGAGCTCGGCACTGCATGGTCAATTCCAGATTGGCCAAACCCACTCGCGCTTCCCAAAGGGATGGACACAAGGGGTATCCTGTTGCACATACCTGAAAATGCCCTGTCGTATGGCTTCTATCATGTTAATTTGACCATGAGCGTGCATCTACCTGCAGAAAATATAACATTTGTTCGATCCGATTCGGTTTTCCTCCAAATTCTAGAAAGTGGGTTAAGGGCAGTTATAGCTGGAGGCCTCTTCCGAATTGTTGGCATTTCTGATGGGTGGTCCTTGGATGGGTCCATATCTTCGGATGCGGATTCTATTGAGCCTCTGGAAGGAATTCTGTTTCACTGGTTCTGCAGCAAACGGGAATTAGACTATTCTGCTATGAAGTTAGGTCCAGGTCAGAAATGCCACTCGAGACAACGTGATCTGTACTGGACCCACTCGAAAGAGCCGGTGGAATTCGTGGAACCGAAGACCCTTCAGGAAAACACAACGTACTATTTTAAGCTGGTCGCTATCAAGAAACACCAGTCTGCAGCTGCGTTTCAAGCCGTTCAAGTCCTTGCTGGTTCTGGGCCTATCCTGCGTATCATCTGTTTGGAAAACTGTGAGAAAGGCATCAAAGCCACGGAAAGATTGGTTCTGTACGGGAAGTGTCTGAACTGTGCAAAAGCCCATCCGGTTTACTTTTGGAGCCTCCTTTCAGCAGATTCCAAGGAAATATATTTTGACTGGGCTTCTAAAACAACCACTGGGAGAAGAAGTCCGTATTTGCATATAAATTCTTTGGCCTTTAGCTCCATGGCTGGCCAGTTGTATATCCTTAAACTGAAAGTGAGTATGCAGGGAGTCCAGTTGGCTGTGTCTAGCTACTCCTTTTATGTCCACATCCCCCCTCAAATTGGAAAGTGTTTTGTCGAGCCAAGGGAAGGCATTGCGCTGATGACAAAATTCACCCTCCGATGCTCTGGATTTGATGACAAGAAAGGACCTCTCGTCTACAGAGTCATTGCCCGTTCTGATCTATCCCAAATAGCTAACGTATCATCTTTGCAAAATAACACACTTGGAACCATAGTTTATCTTGGTCATCGGCGGAGCACCCCGCCCTCATTTCTTCCCAGCGGTACACCCTCTGAAAAATATGCGCTGAACATACTTATTCAAGTTTACGACACCGATGATGCTTTTTCACAAGTCAGCTTGCAGGCAACGGTATTCAAATCAAGGACCAGCAAGCCAACGGATCTGATTCTCAATGAACTATATCAGCTAGTCGGACAGCTCAATAGCTCTGCCTCTGTCTTCCTTGACACCGAAGATTACTTCCACACAGGCTTCGTTATCTATATGGTGGCTTCTGAATTAAATAACATTGAGCCGACACCCAGTTTCTACCATTCTAAAACTGAACTACGAGAAATGCTACTGAACGAATCTGCGCAGATTCCCCTGACCGAGGCAGGGATACTGAACCAAATAATCTCTGGCATTTGTCAAATAACGCAGAATGCAAACGAAGTCAGTATGAAATCCCAGCTGATCGCCATCCGAATCCTCCGAAAGACCAGCGAAGCTCTGAAAAGACACAGAGACGTCGATCTCGGCTCTCAAGAAGCGGAGGTCCTTGCCAGTGGCATTTTTACTGGGCTGTCCAATGTGTTAAGAGCTTCCCTCTCAAACCCCAGGAATGGGCCTGCGAACACCATCAAGGAAATCATTTTGGTGTCAGAGTTATTGGCAGATATAGTTTTGCAAGGCAAAGTCCCCGGGGAAGACCACGTTAATATGGAAGCCAAAGGCTGGTCCATCCATTTATGGAAAGAGGACAAGCGGGACGTTTCTAGGACTCTCTCCGAGAGGAGATCTTGTAAGAATTGCTTTTATCCTAAAGTGAAATTGGAAAGCCAGGAGGAGTTACCAGCAGATACCCCGATTTCCGTGGTTCATTATGTATTTGAGGAGAATCCTTTCCCTTGGCTGAGGAAGGCAGCAGATAATCACACGGTCGTGATGGGGTTCAAAGTGGCTGGCGCCAAAGCAAATGGTGACGTCATTGGGGTCACCCCTAAAGTAGCCGAAGTGATCATGGATAGAACAGATAAGGATCCCGTCGCATTTAATCTGACGATAGGGCTGGATAAAAAGCGTGTGGTAACAGCTGGTGGGTTTAGCATAGAAGTCAGTAGAAACTCTCCAGACATATATGTCCAAATTTTGTGCCATAGGAACATCACTTTCAATGTCTCCATCTACTTGGGACTCAATTTTAGCTCCCCACCACTTGTGTCTTACATTGCTTTCTCTGACAAACCTCCTACCCCGCAGCAAAGGGTGACCAATATTGAATGTGCAATTGAGGCTCCATACATTGTTTGTCTTCCGCAGGCACTGCTCTGGTCCGAACCTGCAAGTAAACGGAATATTTCCGTGGTCCTAAGATCTCCACCCGTGGTCAGAAAGCAGACCACCAAGATAGTTCGCATTGTGGTTTTTACCGCCAGCTGCCGAGATCTGGGCCGCCTTCCAAACTTTGAACTGTCCGAAGAGACCTGCCACCTTGGTCCTCAGACCAGATTGTCCAAACTGCACTGTGTCTGCAGTGCGAACCCCAGAATGGCTCAGCAGCAATTATCAAGGCCTTCAAAACCTGAAGTCAGATTTGTCGGTGGCACATTTGTTATTTATCCCAATCCTTTGGACATCAAGAAAGTACTCGTAGCAAGTTTTGACACAAATCCCGTGACGATTTTGACGGTGTTTTTCATTTTTGCTGGCTACATCTTCTGTGCATCCTGGGCCATCATTAGAGATAAAGATGACATGAGGAGAAAGAACAAAATCTTTGTCTTGCCAGATAATGACCCTTATCACAGAATGCATTATCTGGTCACCATCTATACTGGAAGTCGCTTGGGATCCGGAACCACGGCTGATGTTTTTCTTGAATTGATTGGGAGGGACGGTTACAGCGACGTCCATCGTATGAAGCACCCCAAATTCCCAACCCAGTATCGTGGAGCTGTGGATACTTTTCTTTTTGCTACAAGATATGACCTAGGGGATATTTATTGCATTCACATCTGGCACAATAACAATGGCTCTTCTCCAAACTGGTACTTAAGCAGAGTCAAAGTATTTAACGTAGATACTCAACGATCGTGGCTGTTTATATGTAGGAAGTGGTTAGGCCTTGGCAAGGCAGATGGCAAAATAGAAAGATACATTTTTTCTTCGAATCTGAAATCAAGGTTAGAGAAAATGGATTTCTTTCTGATACACCTAGCTAGAGACTTAGAAGACAATCATCTCTGGCTTTCCATATTTTCTCAGGTGGTCACCGGTACTTTTAACCGGCTACAGAGAGTTTCTTGCTGCCTGGCTATAATGCTTTCAACTTTGCTCCTGAACATCATGTTCTTCAGTGGTGAGGAAGAAGAAATAATGTCATTAAAATTCCGGATTGTGAGATCCATGTACATTGGGGCATTCAGTGCTCTCTGTTGTGTTCCTTTACAGCTGACTATGACCATCCTATTTAGATACTCCATGGAAAAACCTTCCGATGACCAGGATGATAAGGTGCCTGACTATAGTCCCTCATCTTCAGAAACAAGCGAGGAAGATGAAGAAAGCTCCTCATCGTCCAGTAGTGATGAAGACGAGGAGGGCAAAGGTAGCGTCACTGTCCTCTCAGAAAAGGAACCCCCTAAAATTAGTGCAAGGAAAAGGCTGATTTTGCTGATTAAGGTGTTTACTCGAAAGCCACAGTTTGCCTGGTGGTGGAGATATGTCGCGTGGGTCATTGTTTTTTTCATGTCTTTTGTCTCTGCCGTGTTCATCATCTTATATGGCCTCACCTATGGCTATAGCACCTCCACAGAATGGTTCATAGCATCCATGACATCATTTTTTCAGAGTGTCTTCCTGCTGCAAACCCTAAAGATGACTCTCAGCTCAGGGGTCAGTACCATTAGTATCAAGTACTGCAAGCACATCTCCTGGGTATCGGCAGAGCAGTACCAGAAGATGAAGCTGCTCAGAGTGAATATAGATCCTAGGGACGTCAGAAAGATTCACCACGAACTGGTCAAGATTAGGCAGAGCAAGGAATATGAGCCTTTGGAAGAGGACGAAGTCATCATCTTAAGGAAAAAAGTGCGGGCACAACACCTAGCATTTGTTTTCATCAAGGACATCATTTGTCATCTTATCTTTACCTCCTGCGTTCTAACCGTGGCTTACTCTACTGTACCCACCGTTTCCTTTTACCACAACAAAGTAATCTATGATAAATTTAATCTTGGTCTGTCCAAAGTAACCAAACTTGAGGACATTTACATCTGGATGAGTGACACGTTTGTACCACTGATACACAATGACTATCTACCCACCTACCTTTCCGAATCATGGTCCAAAATCCTGGGTTTGCCCAGAATGAGACAGGTCAGAGGTCTACATCTTGAAAGGCCTTGTTTTCCTCCAGGCCATTTTGCCAACAATTACTTGATCGGCCAAAGATCCTGTCACTATGATTTAGCTAATGATCCAGAAGATCAAAAACACTACCTTGGGTCATGGACCAAACCAATCAACATGTCCATCTCCGGTCACATTGCCAATTTTCAAGGATTCACATATCAGTCAGATATTGATCAATGGGAATATAAGTCTTACGGTGTGGTAAATTCATATGGCCCAGGAGGATACTCGTTTTATTTTTTCCCAGGAGAACAACGACCAAATACCACAATCAGACTGGATGGTTTGCAAAGCAATAAATGGCTTGATAAAAGGACCCGGGCTCTGATTTTTGAGCTGACAACCTTTACTGCGGATGTAGCGTTATACTGCAGTATCACAGTCATTTTTGAGTTTACCAACTTTGGCATCGTTAGTTCAACTTTGTCGGTTCATTCATATACGCTCTCTAAATTCCAGTATGAAAGCACCTCCCGGTTGGTGATTTATGGACTCATGGTTTACATTCTTGTCTTCTACTTAGCGGATGAATTTCATATGTTACGTCAAGAAAGGATAGGTTATCTCCAAACAGTGACCAATTTAAATAACTTCGCCATAAAGAACATCTGTATGTTTTTTATACTACTCATCGCCCTGAAATTCAAGATGGCATTTACCTTGCTGGAGTTTTATCTGCTCAATCCAGAAGAATTTGTCCCCTTCCATGTTGTTTCTCAAATTGACCAGCTCTACGTGATGGTGGCGGGTATTTTAGGTTTTCTCCTGGTGCTGAAACCCTATCGATATTTCAGGTTCTTGTACAAGGTGCGCCTTGCAGAGCAAACCATGTCAGCAGTCTTCCCTGTGTTTCTTAATTTGACAGTCCTCACTGTTCTTTTGTTTTCCATGTTCATGTCCTTTGGTTATCTCATATTTGGTCAGTATGAGAGGTCCTTCAGCAGCTGGGTTCGCTCTCTGCAGACTGTCGTTTCCTATTGCTTTTCAGGATTTAAGCAGATGGATGTCGCGTCGAGATGGTGGCTCACCATATTTTTCCAATCGTTATTCCTAGTTACAGTGATGTTCACCTTCGTCAATTTATGGAGGAGCCTCTTAATATCAACTTACAGGTCGATGAAGCAGACTGTTTACGAGCAACATTCGGATGAAGCCGAAGCCATCAACTTTTTGTATTTGAAGTTGCGAAGCATCTGGTGCACTTTAACCCGCCAGCCAGACTCTGGAGACGATTACGTCAATGTTACCATATTTGGTAAATCGGTAGTTAGGGATAGTCAACAGCCGGGGCTGAAATACAGTAAAATAGAAGGCAAGAAAATGGTTTTTCTTACGGTTTGAGAAAGGCTTCCGTAAAAATCAGGTACATTTTTATTGCTTCTGTCCCAAGCTGAGCTCCACAGAGTTTGCAGTCTCAAAAGCTTATCTTGCAACCATCTTCACCTTCAATGCAATTTTGACTCCTCCAAAATTCTTATTCGTCCTGTAACAACAAGCAGCCCATTACTTCGTACACATTGCCATTTTTTTTAAACCCTGTTTTGTTCTATATTCCAGTTATTATTCTAATAAATAATCTATTTAAACCTCGTGCTTTTTCAAGTGAATTTTTTGGAGGGGGATTAGTAAGACTAGACAATTCTGCCATTGCAGCAGATTCTATTTGCCCTGCATTTTGCAATCAGGTTGAACAAATAAAATCAAGTAACAAACAGAAGCAAGTCAGTGCGAGACAACGGATAATGCGCTACCACTTTTCTAGTTTTTAGCCCAGAGGTGGTATTCATCAGGTTCTGTCCAGTTCTGGAGAACTGGTAGCAGAAATTTTGAGTAGTTCAGAGAACAGGTAAATACCACCTCTGACTGGCCCCGCCCCCATCTATTCTCTGCCTCCCGAGTCCCAGCTGATTGGGAGGAAATGGGGATTTTGCCGTAACCTTCCCCTGGATTGGAGGGGGAATGGAGATTTTATAGTATCCTTCCCCTGGAGTAGGGTGGGAATGGATATTTTATAGTATCCTTCCTTTGCCACGCCCACCAAGCCATGCCCACAGAACCGGTAGTAACAAAATTTAAATCCCACCACTGTTTTAGCCTGGTATTTCTAAAATCATTACCAATATTTTGCGTGATTGTAAAAGTTCTGATATAGTTGTAATAAAAATGTCAGCTCTGGAAGTTGTGCAATCAAAACATAGGACCCAAAGCAAATAATCAAGGCTCACGGCAACATTTATTCATTGAACAGCGTGTACTATAGAAACTTCTTCCAGAGAATAATGGAGGGAATTCTGATAGAGAAAAGGGTCCATCATATGCATATATTTTAGAAAGGAGGAGAAGAAGATACAGTCATAAATCTGGATAGGTAGTAGAAGATGTAAGCATAGGTATTCATAATTAGCAAACCTCAAGTTATTTCTATTGTTACTCTCCTAAAAATATATAGTTTTAATAAAAAGAAATATATTTACATTGCCATAGAAATTATGATACAACTCTCTGAGATCCAGACACTTCAAGGTTGCCTTTTTTAAATGTGCCAATCAATATGCATTCTTTCTATGTTTCCATTTTGCTGACATGCTCCTTACTCTTTGAAGAATTTCTTTTGCTCACCAAATTTACACCCACTATCTTCGAAAAATACCCATCAAATGCTACCAGTAAATATGAGGATATTTTAACATGAGGACATAAGCATAGTATTTCCTATCTTTGGACTTTGTAATTGTGGAAGTCAGAATCAAATTGATTAAATTAATGCAAACGGTTGAAATATTGAAATACCTACGCTAGTGATGCTGTTTAATTAGTCAAATGTATACTTCACTATTTTTCTGATATTACTCTCAAATTTTTTCCAAGTAGCTTGGTTTGCTTGGTTTTAAGTTGGCAAGAATTTTGGTGGCCATATTGAAAGTGGAAACTGAAGAAAGATTCTAGAATCCACTGGCTCACTTCCTCCTGTTGGGATCTCTAAGGTTACTAAGCGACAGCTGGTGTGATGCCTGGAGCTACTGAAACCATTTTCTTCCTTGTAAGAGCCCAGCCATTCCTTTGGCTTCTGCTTTCCCTTTTCTGCTGGTTTGGTGGCTGTCCCAGCACCTTGGCAGCACAACTTCATCTCATGCCACCACCGCTGTCAGTCACTTGTGCCAAGCCTGAGAATCGTGTCTATCAAAAACAAGACCGTCCTTTCCAGGTCTCATGTCTTTGGGACAGATATGTGGTGTTGCACTACTCAAAAGCCCCCCAACGAAACCCCAAGGAGGGCGGGACAGAGTCACCAGTGCCCCCTCTCTGCCACTGGTATCAGGATGACATCCTGGTCAACCAGACGACTTCCTGGACAGGTGAGTTGACACTCGGTCCAGGCCTGCCACGGGAAAGTCCCCATCCACCTTGGGCTAGTACCCGGATCTCCGTAAAGTGCACCTCAGTTTCATGCTTGGCTCCCTTGTGCTTGTATCACAACCTGAACATTGAGGTTGTGGAGCAAGATATCCATTTCTTCCTGCTGCAGCCTCACACACTTCCCATTTTGGAGAGGCAGCTGGTGCGCTTGGGCTGGTGTGCACGCCTCAAGAGTTCGGCCTGGCGCTACTACTTCGAGAGCCAAGGGGGTCTTCCTGAGGACCTCCTCATTCCCACCAACCAGCACAATGAGCCACTCCTACTTAGTGACTACCCCAGTGCCGAATTGTATCAGGTCTGCATGTCTTACTATAGCTACCATTTGACTGTGCAGTACCCACTCCGTGGATCCTACATCGCTTCGGTCAGCTATAAACTGGGACCCCAGAGCAGCCTCAGCCTGGATTTCTTTGTGGAGCCTGCTCTGCTCTTTGTTTTCAGGGTAACCTCCCAATTGAGGAGACTGTCACAAGGGGCCCTGAGCTTTTCCTGGAACCTGCAGCAGCTCAGTCCAGAAATAGTAGCCTACCAACTCCTGGACACACAAGGATCCCTAGAGTGGTCCCATTCCTATGACTACAATCCATTTGGTCTGCATAGCCATTTCTGCGCCATGCCCACATCACACCAGACTAAGGAAACAGTTGTGGCCAGTGTGTACTTCCATACCAGCCAGAGGGTATTAGAGAGAGTAAGAGGAAGACTTGATTTCTTAAACAGGACGTTGATTTTCAGAACAAGCCAGACAAGCTCAATTTCCATAAGACTCAACCCACAGGAAAACACGATTAGCACTTATATTTTCAGTCGGGCCCAAGGCCTCTACTATTCTACCCAGAAAGGCAACTTGTCCAACGGCATTGCTGAGAACTCCAGCCTCTGCTATGTACTTTATCAGCAAGCGGGCCTCTCTTACCTGATTACGGTTAAATATGTGCAGCTACAGTTATTTAGATTCAGCCTGGATATTTATCTGAATCGGAAAGAGGCCCTGTTCCAATCTCTAGGGGGAAAGGAAATGGACATTTACGTCTTCAACAGCACGTCTCCTGACAATAGCTTGGTCTATATTGTATGGTTCATCCCTGTGCAGCATCCCCTGCTTCAGTGTGAATGGGCCTTCAATCTGCAAGTTTTCGATTCTGTGGGCGGGCCTCTGGTGGAAAACTACAGTTTTGCCTACATCGATCAGACCCGAAATGCAGCTCATTTCCTTCCTGACTCTACCTTAGCTTTCCATCCTGCCTCGTATGCAGGATTTGTTGCCAGAGTGAAATGCATAAAGAGTGCAAAAATTCCTACAGTATTCACGGCAAGGTTTAACATTTATGCGCTGAAAGTCATAGAATCCCAAATTGCTTGCCAGCAAAAAACGTGCACCATTCCCAAAGTTAGGATCCACCGGACGGTTAATACCAAACACATCCTGCATTACGCCCAGGGGACTGGATTTACACTTGCAGCAGACATGCGGGTCAATTGTCCAGGCCCCAAAGCAACTAAAGTTAGTTGGAACATCTATAAAGTCACTAATCTGTCAGATAGACCAGACTGGTCTAAACCTTTTAATCCACCTGGCATTGAAGGAAGACATTTCATCAGATTAAAAATCCCTTGCTCCAGCTTGGATACTGGCCTGTATCTTTTTAATTTTACTGTGCAATTAATTTCATCCACTTTGCCGCAGAAGATAGAGCGCTCGGATGCAGTGTTGATAGCTGTTGGGTCAGATCATTGGGGTGCTGTCATCACAGGAGGCCATTTTCGGTCTGTTGGATTTTCTGATCGGTGGATTCTAAAAGGATCTGTCCTGTCCAATGGTGAGCTGGTCAGTCTGTCTCAGGGATTGTCCTATACTTGGTATTGCACCAAACAGGAAACAGACTATATGTCGATGGCCCTCAGCACAGTTGGCAAATGTTATCCCGATCAGGTGGATTTGAAGTGGACCACATCCTTCGATTCAATTCAGATGGTACTTCCTGAAACTCTTCAGGCCAATAATACATACCATTTTATCCTGGTTGTTCAAAATGGTAGCAGGATAGCTCACGCTCAGCAAACCATATACATAAGGGCTCCTGGTGCCCTCATTCTGAACATTGCATGCCTTGAAAATTGTGGAACGTCAGTAATTCCAACAGAAAGATTTTCACTGTCTGGTAAATGTGGGAACTGCAGGGAAATCAAACCCTGGTATTATTGGTCACTGCGATCGGTCCAGTCCCATGAAATCAAATTTGACTGGTCTTCCAGAACAACTACCGGAAGATCCAGCTCATATCTCCATTTCAAAGCTTTTGCTTTGGTTTCCATGGCAGAAGAGTCCTACATTTTGAGCCTAAAAGTCGTCACCAAAGATGGACGATCCTCTAGCTGTGAATATTCTTTTTATGTCAATGCTCCACCACAGATAGGAAAATGTGTCCTTAATCCAAGAAAAGGAATAGCTTTTCTAACAAAATTCATTATCCAGTGCAATGGATTTGAAGACACAAATCAGCCCCTTGCCTACAAAGTAACAGCAGCGTCGACGACAATTAGTTCCATATCCTCAATTCAAAATAATACTTTGGGGATAATTATCTATGCCGGACATGAATCCAAAACTCCCTGGTCTTTCCTTCCTCCTGGCAGACCATCACAGAACTCTGCTTTGACTATATATGTTCAGGTTTTCGATTCCCTTGGTGCGTCTTCTCAAGTCACTTTGCAAGCAATGGTGCTTGATCAGAGACAACCACTGACCAATGCCGTCCTCCATCAACGACTGCATGATTTGATTAATGGATCAAGTGCCCTTACGACCAAGTTGCTCATCACCAAGGATTACCTGAGTATAGGCTATATTGTATATATGGCGGCCTCAGCCTTAAACAATATTGAAGCTTCACCCTCCAATTGGGTTCCTAAGGCAAATTTGCGTCAAAACCTCCTCACGATAACCACAAGGATTCCTAGCACTAGTATCGGGGAAATCAATCAGGCGATCCTAAGTATTTGTCAAGCAACGCATGAAATTGCTGAAGTCAATCAAATATCCCAGCTGCTTGCAGTAAGAAAATTAAAAACAGTCAGCGAAGCTCTGAGAAGACACAGGGATAAAGGCTTGGGCTCAAAGGAAACTGAGATTCTTAGCAACGGGATTCTCACAGGATTGTCCAATATCTTGGATGCTTCCCTCTTCAATCAAAGAAATCCTAACACGAATGCCATTAAAGAAGCTATTTCTGTGACCGAAATATTAGCAGATCTCATTTTACAAGGCAAAGTCCCTGGTGGGCGTGAAACTAAAATGGCCACCCGAGACTGGTCCATCCACCTTTGGAAAGACAAAACATGGGACGTTTCTGGAACTTTCTCAAACAAGAAGCAATGTAGGAGCTGCTTTTATCCAAAACTGAAGCAGGGGTCTCATGTGGAGTCAGAAGATAATGTCGTTTCCACCATTCTGTATGAATTTGAACAGAATCCTTTCCCTTGGCTGACTTTTGCTGACAATATTGGCACAATGGTGACGGGGTTTAAAATGGTGGGGACAGATTCTAAAGGGAGCCTAACCACCATCGTTCCTGAGATGTTTGAAATGATCTTGACTAGGAAAGACAAGGCTATTTTTGAGCTGACTATAGGGCCAGATAAAAAACTTTCTAAAACAACGGGTGGCTTCAGCTTGGAAATTAAAAGAAATTCCAGTGATATTTTTATCCAACTTGTGCCCAGAGTGAACATTACTTTCCAGGTATTTATCTACTTAGGCGTCAATCTGAGCCACCCCCCTTTAGTTTTATACAACGCTTCTCATTTAAGTCCTCCAACAGTCATTCAAAAGGATACAATTATCACCGGATGCGCTCTCAAAGTTCCTTATATCCTTTGCCTTCCAAAGTCATTGCTTTGGTCTCCAGCCTATAACAGGGGAGCAGACACGCTCAACTTTTCTGTTGTCTTGCAGTCACACTCAATTGTGAGACATCAAACCACAAAATATCTCCGCGTCGCTGTGTTTGCAGCAGGCTGTTTGTCTCTTGAAGGCATTCAGGATCAGTGGAAAGAAGAAACCTGCAACCTTGGACCTCAAACCAGCTGGTCGAAAATCCACTGTGTCTGCAAAGGAAAAATACACAGCATGAAGTCATCTAGATCCGGTTCAAGAGCGGCTTCAGGACCCGGGATCCAATTTTTGGCTGGCAAGTTACTTCTATTTCCCAATCAAGTCGACATGAAAATGGTCCTTCTACATCCAGTGAAAGAGAATCCTGTCCCGGGGTTGATTGTGCTTGCTGTTTTCCTAATCTACATTTTCTTGGCTGTCTGGGTGAGAAGAAAAGACAGAATTGATATTGAAGAGCAGATTATAGATTTGCCAGATAACGATCCCTTTCACACCATGAGATACCTGGTGACCATCTATACGGGAAGCCGCCCAAGTGCAGGGACCAAAGCAGATGTGTTCCTTGAACTGATTGGCCAGAATGGATCAAGTGATGTGCATCTCTTAAAGCACCCATTGTTTCCAGAGATCCTTCAAAACAGCTGTATCGATACTTTTATGCTAACTACCGGGGAAGATTTGGGAGACCTCTTCTCTATCCATGTCTGGCACAATTATTGTGGCTTCGGGCCTAACTGGTACTTGAGTCGAATCAAAGTCCTCAACGTAGACACAAACAAGTCATGGTTGTTTCTGTGTAGAAAATGGTTGGCCCTTGGCAGGAATAACTACCAAATAGAATGGACTTTCGAGGTCACGGATCCACAAGTCCCCATCAGTAGAACTGATTATCTGTTGATAATGTTTAGCTATCACTGGTTTCAAGACCACCTCTGGTTCTCTATCTTTGTTCGCAGCCTTGACAGCTCTTGGAACAGATTTCAGAGGCTCTCCTGCTGCTTAGCAATACTTTTGACCTCCCTGCTGGTCAACACAGTCATCTTCAACATTAAGAAAGAACAGATTTATCTCCTAGAACTGGAATATTTGAAATCCATAATAGCCGGTGTTCTCAGTGCTTTCTTCTCCATTCCTGTAGAATGGATTACAGTAGGCTTGTTTAGATACTCCATAGAGGGGTCTTCCCATTTTAACATGGCTCAGGATCAGGAAGAGTTAAGTTTTGCTTGGTTGTCTGAAATCCTTCTCTCAGAGAAAAAATCACAGCAGTTTTCAGCCACAGACATCAATTTTAGTAATAATTACGCAACAGAAAAGAAAGCAACTCTGGCTAAAACTCAGAAATTGCAACGGCGTAGATGTTTGTCTTGCAGTGCATGGCTCTTCGTCTTCCTCATATCTGGGGTAGCGTTATTTTTCACCACATTCATTGGCCTGACTTTTGATAACAAAACATCCTCCGAATGGTTAATAGCTGCTCTGATATCGTTCTGCCTCCACGTGGGCTGCTTTGAGACCTTACAAATTGTTATTTACTCCAGCTGGAATATCTGCTTGGCAAAATACTGTGCAAACATCCCATGGCAAGGCTATCAAGATATGAAGTACAAACCAAGGACGATGGAAGTGGATGAGATGAAGAAGTTGCATGATGACCTGGCTGAATTGAGAGCATCCAAGGAATACCAGCCTATCAAAAAGGAAGATGTTACAGCCTTGCAAAAGAAGCAGATGGTTCAATATCTAGCTTACAAATATATAAAAGACATGATCTGCCACTTTATCTTCTTGGCTTTAATTTTCACAATCTCACACCCAATAGACGTTACTGCCGCCTTCTTTTACAACCGGTCCATATCTAGAAAATTTTCTCCCTATTTACCCGATTTGAATGGAGCTCAGGATGTTTACAGGTGGATAAACAACAGCTTTGTGCCGCTGATGCACAATCCCTATCACCCAAGCTATCTTCTGAACTCCTGGTCCAAAATCCTGGGATTGCCCAGAATGAGGCAAATAAGAAAGAAATCTGTGGACAGGTGTGCTCTTCCCCACGAATTGAAAAACATATTTTTGCTGCATAATGTTCACTGCAAGAACAAATATGGATTTAGCCAGGAAGATCAAACTAACTACGTGGGCTCGTGGTCAACTCCCACGGACACGGTTCCCAAGAGCCAAGCTGAGTTTTTAGGCTTCAGTTATGAGCCAAGTAGTAGCCAATGGGAGTATATCTCCCATGGACAATTAAATGAATATCCGTCCAGGGGATATACATTTTATTTTTTCCCCGAAGAACCACAAGTGAATTCAACAAAAAGGTTGGAAGTTTTGGAAACGAAAAGCTGGATTGACAACAAAACGTGGGCGGTGATTTTAGAACTGTCAACTTTTAACGTTGACGCCAATATGTTTTGTAGCATTTCCGTCATTTTTGAACTTTCTTTACTTGGCCCCGTGAATGCCAGCATCTTTGTGCATTCTTACAAACTCCCATTTTTCACGCATCAAAGCGTGAGCGAGATTTTCTTCTTTTGTCTGACGATATACATACTCATTATTTATATTGCTGATGAATGTCGCATGGTGTACAGAGAACGGCTGAGCTATTTTACCGTTGCTACCAACCTGATCAACTTTGGGATAAAGACAGTCTGCATCCTCTTTCTGGTGGTGCTCTTGTGCAAATTCAGGCTTTCTGCTGACTTGATGGAATATTACTTAGTTAATTCCCAAGAGTTTGTTCCATTCCATACAGCTTCCCAATTCGATCAGACAGTCAGAGGTGTACTGGGGATTTTGGTTTTTTTCTTGGTTCTGAAAACATACCGCTATGTCAGATTTCTGTTTAATTTACGCTTAGCCCAAAAATCCCTCAGAACAGCCCTCCCTGGTATCATCAATATAACCGTAATGGGTATCATATTTTTCAACGCATATACAGCACTTGGATATATGGGATTTGGCCAACATGAATGGAATTTCCGCACCATGATGTATTCCTTCTCGACTGTGTTGTCTTATTGTGCCTTAACATTTAAGAACACTCAATTTTTGTCTGACAAAGTTCTAGGGGGGCTTTTTTTAGCATCCTTTCTTTTGGTGATGATCTGCATTTTTGTCAATTTAAGTCAAGTCATCATCATGTCAGCTCACTCGGAGATGAAGGAAGTCGTTTACAACGAGCCTTCCAATGAAGCAGAGGTCATGTATTTTATACTCCAGAAGGTGTACCGGATGTGGTATTTCGCCAGCACTGGTACCCACACAAAATCAGAGACTGATGTTTTTAACACTGTACTGTATGGGAAATTTAAGAAACGTAGAAAACAGCCTTTGAGAAAACACCTGGGAAGGAAAGAAAGACTTTATGTTGTTATTTGAGGAAAACAATCGGAAGCATGAATTTATTTCCTTGGACTATTCCTTTGGATCATACTGAATTCCCAAACCGTCTTCTACTCTCATCTCAGATACTCTTCCCCTGCTTTGATTTAAAATTGGCCATTATGTGTTATTCTGGAAGCCCTACGGCATTTGAGTTCCTAGCTTTGGGCTAGTGACCAATCTCATTTTCATCAGTAAAAAGATCGAATGGCAGACAATAGGAGTGAAGTCCTTTCTGGGGAGACATTCAGCTTGCTCAACATCTGTCCAGAACGAGGACTTCAGGCAAGTAACTATGGTCTGACCAACTCATCCAATCACATTGCGCTAAGCAGAAGAAACCACACGAAGGTTTACAACACAGAAACGAGAAAAACCCAAGTACATTTTTGGTCACTAGAGCCAATCCATGCTGTACCCCTTTTGGAAGGTCAACACACACTGGTGGAAAGTTCTCCACATCAAGATCAGCTGCTACATGGGACCAAGATACCACCACACGATGCCCTATAGCAGTGTTTCTCAACCTTGGCCGCTGGACGATGTGTGGACTTCAACTCCCAGAACTCCCAGAAAGCTCTGCTGGCTGAGTGAATTCTGGGAGTTGAAG
>JANHZT010005835.1:68464-83594 GCA_032468215.1 Stegonotus admiraltiensis | reverse complement strand
GACAGCTTGGCTGTCTCAGGAATTCTGGGAGTTGAAGTCCACAGGTTGTAAAAGGGCCACATTTGCCCACCCCTGCCATATATCATTGTATATTTTCTCTTAATAATATTTTCCTATAAGCCTATCCTCTTGGAAAATGATCTCTGGATAGTTGGGATCTTCCCAATCAGAATTGACTACATTATGATATTCAGAGGGCTGTGGAGAAGGCTTAAAGTAAAGTTTTATGTAGCACTGTGCAAAAACTGACTTACAGATTAGTCTATAAAATTACTGGCTTACAAACTTTTTGTTTGCCTGTCTGCACAAATTTACATCTATGTATCATTTTTCAAATAATTAGGATTGAAGTTGAAGACCACTTAGAAATGGCAATTGGCCTACAACACAGCAGTCCACTGCTGGATTGGCTTGTGTTGCCACCATGATATTATATTACATTAACTATTGCAGGCCCTGCATTGGTGGCTTGATGCATTTCAAATTGCTGGCTTTAATTTTCAGGCTTTTTTAAAGACTTGGCATCTAGTGGCTTCAGGACTGCCTTCTCCAACCAGAGTTGACCCATCTATATAACATTCCTGAAAGTAGCTGCTGGTTGATGCCCATAGTTTCATAAAATTGCTTCCTAGTAAGAGCAGTAATGACCATACAGGTAGTCCTTGACTTACAGTCATTCATTCAATGACAATTCAAAATTATGGTGTCAAAGAATGAAGTGGTGACACCACAGGATATGGTGTCTCCATAATTAGGACACTGCATTGCCCCCCCAGTCATGTGATCAAAATTTGAGCCTTAGCAGTCTGGTCTCAGTTAAGATGTGGTATGAGCCTCAGAGTTCATGGTGATGAGGGTGACTATGGCCAGGACTGGTTTGTGATTTCCTGGGACAGCAAGAAGTCTCTTCACACCATGCTGCTTGGGGCTGGGCTCTGGGGTGTGCTATGGCTCAGGACTTCTTGCAATCTCAGAGCTGCAAAATTCCAATAAGCTCCTTTGTGCTATGGTGTTGGCCTGACCTGGGACTAGATTTCACATTACACTGTGATTCAGGAACTTCCTGCAACTTCAAAGTGGCAGTACGCCAAAAAGCTCCTGAGCCACAATGTACTCTTTCCTTGGCCTCCCTGTGCTTGCATGCATTCACTCTGCACATTCTTTCCTTCACCTCCTTAGCTCGTAGTGCACTGCACACATACACCCAACTTGTGTGTAGCCTGCACCAGACCACTCAGGTCTTCCTGCACTTCCTTGCAACAGCTCCAGCTGTTTACCTGGGACTTCCTCCACTTCCTGCTTTAATGACCCATTCATCAAGTTACAAGGGCAACTGGGATTGTTGATTGCTAAGCGATGTGGACACATGATGTTGGACTTTACAGCCACTTTGTTCAGTGGCAGAAATTCCCATCCCAATTGTAGTTGTACGTTGAGGACTACCTGTAGGAGGCTTCGGAATAGCCTTGTTTTGGCGACAGAAGTAGATTGTGCTCCTCTATTACAACTTGCTGGAAGCTAATTAACACTAAATCAATCTGATGGGTTTTAGGAAATTAATTGGGATGCTGCCATTGTATGGGTGGTTTTACTTTTATTTTCTAATTTTGTATTGATTTACTGTGGATGTTTTAATTGTTATGTTATAGATCTTACTGTTTCGCTAACAACTGACAGTTCTTGTGATACAAGAATATCAGTCTAAATAAATGATTATAAGATAAATCAGATAAACGAGTAATAAATAAGAGAACAGATTACTTCCTCTCTGCTGTTGCTCACCATTCTGTGGTGTAATTGATAAAGATAATCTCTTCCTCTCTATAAACCCTGAAGAAGTGTGAATGTGTGATGTCCCTCCCTCTTCCTACCAAGTTTCCAAATTTGTTCATCTGTCATTCAAAATTTTGGAATTTTATTTATCTCTTGTACCTGAGATATGATATTGTGCAGATTTTATCTGGAATATTGGTTTTCAAGTTGAAAAAAAATAGGCACAGACTAGGATAGGCAGGAATAAAATTCCAGTGTCCAAATTCATTAGGAAACAGCAATCGAGGAATTATTATGTAGATTATAGAAAAAAATGAAATTTTATAAGGTTCCTCTTCAGCCTACATTTTTCAAACCAGGACTTTCAATATTTGGTCATTTTCTATACTTTAAATTGGGTTATAATAATAAGAGATACATACACCACAAAACTACTACATTTATTCTCATGTGTCTTTTTCTTCATTCCACTTATATATCATTTTTGATCCCACTCTATGGGAGAATGAGGTCAAATTCTCTTTTCATTAATATTCTAAATATTAAGGGGAAGAGGAAAAGCAATTATGTCTCAAACCCTGAAGCACTTTTGTATCAGCAGGAAACTCAAGTTTATGCAGATTTAGTTTCATAGTAGATTTAATTGATTATACCAACCCCACCTCTCAAAAGATGTTGAAGAAGAAATAAGATAATTGTTCCTTTCCAAAAAAAATCCAGTTAATATCCAAGCCAAATATTAATCTATGTTATAAATCAAAGCTTTTTCAGACTTTAGAACTCCTATATTCTGCTTTTGAAATTCAGGGGCGATTAAAAGAAAAATTCTGGGAACTCAAAATATATTGCAAATAACTATCTGAAAAATATTCCGTATAGTTTTCTCACTGCCATGACAAAAACATGAAATATCTGTAATCTCCTTAAAGTAATATATATTTACAGCAGAATTGTATTTATTACTGCATTGTATGCTTTATATTTAATTTATTTATTTTAAATGGTTATAAATTTCATCATTTTATGTTAAATAGCATACAGTTTAAAACGGAGCCCTTCTTACTCCACTAGTCACCTGCTTCCAGCTAGTGATGTACGTTTGTAAGTTAGTTTGTTCAGTCAGCTGTGTATCTTTATAATTGTATTGCAGGGCACCCCACATTTTGCCACCTTCATTCTTGGGCTTTGTATGCTAAGAGTATATTAAAGCAAGAAAACTGTACTGTTTTTTAGACACGAGGGACTCCTATTTATTCTGAGTTTGGAAAAAGAATTTTAAAAACTTAAATTTAGATGCGATCATTTTTGTTGGGATATCGAATTAAAATAATTATTTCTCTCTGTTCAGTATGTTTCATTTATCTTTCTTGTAAACTCTTCCACCATTTGCAACATAACAAATTTCAGTCTAAAACATCTGATCCTAGGTGCTGGAAAGCTTTAAAATCATGGATTATAGTTTGTTGCTTGGCATCCACATCTTGGACAGTTCAGCAAAAGAGAGAGAAGGGGAGTTTTCTCAAAACACCTCTGATTCTAAACGCCCAGGAGGACAAAGAGTTCTTTATTCAACTGCTATGGAGTCCATTCAAGGTCCAGGAAAATCAGGGGACTGCGTCATCACAGAAAATACCAATACGTAAGTCTCTCATAACCAGCCCTTTGAAAACAAAAAGTTACTGGATTTTTAAATATTTTTCTTCTGTTCTGTATACAACATTTAAAGTGGGTCAGACTATCGTCCAGTTGACGAACAATAAAAGATAAAGTCAAATGGACTTTTTAAAAAGCACAAATGTTGCCTGTGAACTACTAAGAAATACAGTACAGAGCAGATCACTTTAGCCTCTGAGGATGCCAGACATAATTGCTGGCAAAGTGTCAGGATCCCAAATAATTGGACCATGGCTTCTTAGTTCATCATCACTTCATCCCTGAAAATGTTGGGCCAAAAATTGATTGACTTATCTATGCACTTTATGTGTACAAAATCACAGAAATGCATCCTTAAATGCTCAGTATTATTAGAACTGTGACACAGCTGTTTGAAAAAGAATATACCAGAGGAATGCATAATCTTAATTTTCAGACATGGAGAAAAGTAGTCAAACTGAGGGGGGAAAGAGACTTGCTTAAATCCATTTTTGACAAATGTATAGCCCTTACCATATGGTGCAAACCTTTTCACTACATATATTAAGAAGGCCATTTTTAGCTGTTAATATATTTCTATGGTTACTTTAGAAAGTAGGCTTTACAATGACTTGCTATTATTTTGTTGTTTCTGTCAGAATGGGAGGCATTCCAGCTAAAAGCTACAGAGGAGAAAAACTGCTGCTATTTATGGGCATAATTGATATCTTGCAGTCTTACAGGTAAATTTAAAATAATAGTCATTGCTTTCTGTGCAGTGGTATTGTTGCCAAACGGAGGTATAATTGTTTATTAAATTCCTTTTTGTGGTATATCGTCATCAGGTTAATAAAGAAGTTGGAGCATTCTTGGAAAGCCCTTGTTTATGACGGAGTAAGTCATTTTAATGGTTTTTAGAATTATGTCAATGGTTCATGTAAGCTGGAAAGTTCCTTTTTTGCCTCTATTCTGTTTAGCAATAAGAGCTGCATCTATTTTGTGCATAGAGCTTTGCCATCTCTTTAAACAACTATATCTAGACTGTCTTTTCATTTTGGGTGTGTCAGGAACTAACAGAACCACAGAGTTGGAAGGGATCTTGGAGGCCTTCTGGTCCCAACCCCCTGCTCAAGCAGGAGACCCTATACCATTTTAGACAAATGGTTGTCCAATCTCTTCTTTAAAACTTCCGGTTTTGGAGCACCAACAATTTCTGGAGGCAAGTCTGGAAAAAAGCCACTTTAGTAACTTTCTAGGGATTGTTGACTCTTTGTTTGTTTATTTGTTTATAATTTAAGAAAATATCCCTCAAATTGCTGTTGTAATTTTTTTTAAAAAATGGATGCAATATTTTCTTAAGTATTACGCTACTTAATAAATTAATGGTATGCTAAAAATTTGCTGGTGAAAAGTCAACAGTGAAAAGAAAATACTAAATTTTAGTTTAATGTTCTGTTGTTTGATCTGTAGATTATATATCCTCTCCTCTTTTATTACTGACAAAGCTTTTTTGTTTCTTTGTAGGATACAGTTTCAGTCCACCGACCAAGTTTTTATGCTGACAGGTTTTTAAAGTTTATGAGTACCAGAGTATTCAAAAAAAATCAGCGTAGGTACCACCATATTATGAACTAACTAAAACCACTCTTAACATAATCTTTTTTTTTCTAGAGGGGCCCCACTTGCATGATTACTTAATCTCTGAGGTAGGACTGACAGTACAGAATATAATATAAGTACTACAGTCTGATATTGTAAATTGCTGCCATGGTAGTTGGCAAAAAGGCTCTGGTGTTGGCTTCTTGGAAACTCCTGTTTGCTTGTTGCAAGACAAAATGGATCTTGGATTAGATGGAGCTTTGTTCTGATTAACAGGGGTTCCCAAATTATATACTTAAGTTCCAGATGATGATGCTTTCTGTTGCTCAACTTTATAATTTCAAGTTTACAGTTGAGAAAGCCTTGAGAGGGCAGTTCTGGATCATTAATTTTCAGGACCACTGAAAATTCTTCCATGAATTTTCAAGATTTGGAGAAACCAGTAGCTAATTAGAGTTGGTCTTCTGGTCAGTAAGTAAACAAAGATGTTTTGACAAATCATTGCCCAGCTATTGAACAGTAAGACAGATCAAAACAAAATTCAGCCACTTCAGCAGAGGCGCTCATTGGTTGTAAATGGAATTTCCTTTTTGAAAGACATGTAACTGGAACAAAAAGAAGCTGAACCTTGGCTTGATTACATGCACCCAAGCTGATGCCATCGGCTGAATGATATGTATCTATGTTTCAGGGGAAGTCCGTTCACCCATGGAACACATTGGAACTCTGAAATTCCTCCAAGTCACTACAGAGACATAATTTTAAGTAGTTGGACACACACAGTTACACACAGCCCCTTGTATCTTGGTTGTAGTGTTTTGTGGCTGTATTTTCTTTAGTAGTCTGATTATACCATTTTGAAAGTTTACGGTTAGAGCAATTAATAGTGTGTGAACTTAGTTACAAATCTTTTAAGTACATCTAGATATAGATGCTTATAATATTCAGTGTGAGGGATATTACAAATTTTAAAAACATTCTTGATTTAAGTCTTTGAGATTGTTTACACATACAAGATGCTATGAGAATTATCCTTAAATTCTAATGGATCCCTGATGATGTTATAAATGATGTTTATATAAGGATGATATGGGCAGATATTATTCTAGTCAGACTGATATGGAAAATAATCTTGTTCATGCCATATCTCTGTCCAGTCCCTTTAATAGAGGAACATGCAGGAGATGAAGGTTGGCTGGGTTAGGGGAGAGCCAACTTTCGTCTCCTCAATGAGGGCTCAATGTCTTGTCAGTATCACTTAACATTCATTGGGCTGCTCTATTGCTCATTGTGGCTATCCAGAAAAATGAACTAAGATTGAATTTTACTTAGGATTATACTTTGAATCTATTTTCCCCCTTACGTTATATGCAAGAAATTTTTATCTGTACTGCCATAAAGTTGTTTCTCTTGTCCCAGATACAAAAATTGAACAAATGCTATTCATTGTTATAACCTATACTTAGCCTCTTAATAACGCCTTGCCATATGAAAGTTAAGTTCAAGTTTTATTAACCTATAACTAAAATCTGCTATTTCTCACATTTATACTGGCACATACTATGGATTTTTCTGAAGACAAATGATTGTGTCAAATTTATGATAATGGCAGTTATTTGAGTAAAATCTGTTCAAATATCTTTTGGGACATCCAGTGAAAAGGGAGTGTTTGCATAATAATGGAATGTTGGCTATAAAAATAATCTATATTTACATTACTTTCATTATCTCCCTTTTAAAACCCCAGTTTTGAAGTCATCTCCTTCCAAGAAACGATGCAATTCTATTGCTGCTCTAAAAGCTACATCACAAGAATATGTGTCAGTAGTTAGCCAAGACTGGAAAGATGAAAAGCGTGATTTACTCACAGAAGGACAAAGTTACTGTAGCCTTGATGAAGAAGGTAATTTTCACTAGAATAAGATGCTTGAGATTCCAAAACTAACATTCTTTGCCAAAAGGAGAAAGTGATAGTTTTAGAACAGAGATGTACATTCTGGTATTCCAGAAGAATAGTAAATAACGAAACTCCCTAATTCCCTACCTAAGAACCTCCAGACTCCTTTCAAAAGCTGTCAAATTGATTTAAAATCTTCTGAAAAACAATTTAATCAAATTACATTAAAATCAGCTTTTATGCTAGACTTACCTACTTCTCTCAAATGAACCCCCTGCTATATCAACCAAAACTCAAATGCACTCCTTGACCTGAAATAATTGTACACCTCTTGTTTAAACAAATGGAAAAAAATGTTTTAAGCTTTTCTGAAGATAATAGATAATAATAGCAGATTACCTAAAACAAACCCCAACTTAATATGCATTAAGATTGAGCATTATCTTAACACACTGTAAATCAAGATCTTTGGTTCAAAGGCAGAATGCAATAAGGGATTTAAAAGGAGGAAGGCACACCCAGCCACAATATTAATCCAGAATTTCATAAACCCCTCTTTAATGAAGCTGTGGATGATCACACAAACACAGCGTTTTTATATCTCGTGTGTGAGTGTGTTTTCACGGCAAGTAAGCCCTTGATTTTTACATACACTAATTTCTCTGCAGGAGTGACTTTTTTCCCCCTTTTTTCCTATACAGTATTAGCCTCCCGACATCATCCAGATTTAGTGCCAAGCACAGCATCTCTGTTTGAAGCTGCTTCTTTAGCAACCACAATTTCTTCCTCTTCTCTCTACGTAGATGACCCTTATCAACATGATGGAACTAGGTTTTATTCTAACAGGTAATCTGAATATTCGGTTTTTACTATACTACAGAAGGATGGGTTTGGTTCTCCTCACCTTGCCAGGATCCCAATCAAATTACGGGTAGTCCTCGACTTACAACATTTGTTTAGTGAAATTACAACAGCACTGAAAAAAGTGACTTATGACTGTTTTTCACATTTATGACCATTGCAGCATCCCCATAATCATGTGACCAAAATCTAACTGCTTCGCAACTGGCATGAATTTATAATGGCTGCGGTGTCCTAGGGTCATGTGATAGCAAAAGCAGTTAAGACATATACCGCTTCACAGTGCTTTAACAGCGCTCTCTGTATTCACCTCTGTGATCACTTTTTGCGATCTGAACACACTCAATGGCCAAATTCACTTAACAACCATGTTACTACTATAACAACTGCAGTGATTCACTTAACAACTATGGCAAGAAAGGTTGTGAAATGCGGCAAAACTCACTTAGCAATTGTCTTGCTTAGCAACAGAAAGTTTGGGTTGAGTTGTGTTCGTAAGTCGAGGACTACCTGAAGCTTTCATACTATTCTCCTAGCAATCTGGACTGGAAACAGTTAATCCAAAGTCTCTCAGAATCTGATTAATAGTGTTTATTAAATAGTGTTTACTAAGGTTACAACTCAAATGTTCCAGTGAGCACTACTCTTTCAGATGACAAACTTTTAAGCAATCTGGCTGCAAAACTGATTTGGTCTTTTTGTGCATTCTAGGTGCAAATGAGATGAGGCATGTCTATTTTGGGAAGGTGGTAGAATAGTTTTGGTAATAGCTGCTAGATTTCTTATTCTCACACCAGCTTGTTAAACTCTGTAGCACCTCAATCAGTGCAAATGTTGGTCCTCTCTGGGCTTTTTGGAACCTTATTTAAACTAAGTTCAAGATATTTTCTTCCACATAAGTGTGCATAACATTGCAGGCTATGTTTTATTTTGCACCCTGTATTGGTTAGTATCAAGTTCCCATTTTTTTCTCCCCCATCTAGCTATTGTGCAAAATGCTTCAGAAATCCCCTAAACTACAATTTAAATTTAGCTGTTATTTTCAGAATAGAAAACAAATTTTTAAAAAAAGAATTGATTGTTTATGTAAATTCTGCTTGGGAATTAAGAATTAAGATATAATTAAGATATACTTAATGTATAATTAAGAATATTATACTCCATACTTCAGTGACTGGAAAGCTTTTAAGGTGCTGTGTATCCCTATTGAGAGATGAGCTAACTTCAGTGACAACTTTAGCTGCTTACATTTAAACTTGTTCTTCTAAATGCTGCAAGAATTTCTGGAAAGCTGCCTTTGAAAAGAAACAGCAGTGTTAGTTTTGGATAAGGAAAAATGGTCCAAATAAATGTTATATATTAAACTATATTGTTGACTTTAAAGTGAAACTCTCTTCTACTACATAATATATTACAAACATAAAATAAACTTTATATACAGTTAAACCCTTCCAAAGAGGCTTCTAGGGAATAAAAACTGTAGTCTTCATAACTGTAACTTGTTTTCTTTATCCACCATTTTTTCCAAAAAAATGAGGTCAACTCAAGGCAGCAAATGTCATACAAACTTCTGTTTCCTTTCTCAAAGTGGACAATTTGGTTGGTTGTTTCCACAATCACAATTACCTTTCTTTTGTATAAAAGTGGTGGTAGTGATGATGATGATGACGATATTCTGCCAAATAGGCAGAAATATGGAATAATTATAATAATTTTCATCTATTATCTCTGTTAGTTAAAACTGGCATTTTTAATTAAATAAATGTAGAAATTAGAATTGGCATATAAAGAGAGGTGCAATGGCTCAGTGGTTAAGATGCTGGGCTTGTCGGCGCCACATGATGGGGTGAATTCCTGTTACTTGTCCCAGCTCCTGACAACCTATCAGTTCAAAAGCATGCAAATGCAAGTAGATAAAAAGGTACCACTTTGGTGAGAAGGTAACAGAGCTCTGTGTTTCGCTGCATGCTCTGCGGCGTGATGTCTAGTTAGCCAGATGACCACAAAAACATCTTTGGACAGGGTCAGTGGCTTAGAAACGGAGATGAGCACCACCCCCTAAAGTTGGCTAAGACAAACTTTACCTTTTACCTCTATAAAGAGAAAAGCCTTTTGTCAACTCCGAAGTGAACCTGGCTGAAGCCATCTTTTGCTGCCTCAGTTACCACAAACCCAGGGAGGGGGGGAAGTAGATAAATCAGCTAACAGTCAAAATAAAATGTTTTCCTGTGGGAACCAAGGTCACCTCAACAGGTGGCTGTTGAAGGAGGAGAGGAGTGACCAAGCAGCCTGCTAGCTGTTTTCATTGGACAATGTGATGGGTGACATCTGGGAGGGGAAACTTTTGCCCTTTTTTTATTAGGTGAAAACCGTGGGAACTTTTAGAGTTGGTTTTCACCGGCTGTGCCGATATAATGTATCCAATAAACATGTTCTTTGAGGAATCTGCCTGCCTCAAAGTTCTGCTTTTGGTGGGTGCATTACTCGGAACGCTGACACCTTTCTTTTGTATCTCCATGGCTATTCTGACTATAAAAACTAGAAAGTAAATTCATTAGGAGAAGGCAAGAAATCCTGGTTTGGAATTATTACTGTACTTGCTATAGTGTGAGCAGGTTGAGACAGAGTCCCTGTAACAGCTACCGTGTGGGATTTCAGTGCTGACAACAGGTTGAGATGACTGCCAAACAAGGTGCCCAGAAGAGATATTCATACATCTGGGGGGAGGGGGGGCTGGATGCAACATTTCACCTTTAAGTGGGACCTTCCAATATCACAGTAGGTGACAGAACAAAGGAAGCTGATTTAATCTGGAACAAATGAAATAATTGGCCTTGTTTATTATTGGAATAGGAAGCCCATAGGCTATTCCCAGTCTGCAGACTACATTGGGAAATAAAAACAGTATTTCCATATTATTGCCAAGATCACAACTTCTGTACATCTGTGTAATCACAAAAATAATTATTTTGCATTCCAGAAAGTGAAAAGTTCTAATCAAATACCAGTTGAGCTTATTTCTAAGCTTGTTGCACTGGAATCTTATTATTTTGTGGGTTCTTACAGAAATGCCTGCCTAGAGAAGGAATAAATCTATGAATAAGTGATAATGCCACTTCAGCACTCTGTTGCCAAGCTTAAAGATTTGTAAAGTATTTTTTTATTACAAAAGAACAAAAGTTGGTGTTAGATTTTAATTACCTTCTCTAGGAATTATGTAAGATTGTTATATTAGTTTAGTTACATAATACACTTGGTATAAAATCCCGCGTATGTGGAATTACTGAAGCAAATCTTCTTAACATTTCTCCGTGATACTCTTTCTTAACCCTGTGTATTACATTAGGAATTCTTTAATACAATTCTAACTTTCCAGGTGCAAAAATTCCACTTTAATATGCAAAACCTGCAGTTATGAATGTGCATCCGATTTGAACAAAATCTAAATATAAAACCACAAAGCTTCAAGGCATAATTGAATCTTGAAAAAGCAAAGCAAAAGAGCAGTTTCTAACATTTCAAATCCATATCAATGGTTGCTACCATCTGGAGAGGGGGTAGAAAGCAGCTACACCCTGAAAATTCAGGATTTGCTTGTGCCCCTCAAAGGCAAATAGCTTTGGTGATATTTATTGGGGGAAGAGCTGTCCTTCATCCTACATTTCTAAAGGCTCAAGTTTATTTTCCAACTTTTATGGATAACTTAAACAGTCCTGTAAATACTACCATCAGTTGTCACAATGAAGATTCAGAAAGTAGAAAAAGCAAAGCTCTGTCTTGAATCCAAAATCAAACAAGCTCAAACTTGTACAGTTCTACCCAAAGTTTGTCTTTCTAGCCAAAATGGGGATGGAAAAATATTTTCCTCTCCCCCTATACACTCCTAAGGGGATTATAAAGTCAAATAACTTGATTAGTATTTTATCTATGGAAATATTTTGTAATGACGGGTTTCTTTCACTAAAGAAATTAATTAAATTGAGATAAATGCTGGTGCGTTTATTTTTCTCTGGCTTCATATTGACTTTCACAGTGTGAGAGGATAGTGCTTAAAAAGGTTTGACACCACTATTAACTGATGAATAATAGGAATTCTTCCAACTAAATAAATGTTTTATCATTTTCAATTAAAACCATAATTTTTAAAATAGAAAATTTTAGAAATGTTAAAAATACAATTACATTTTACAATTAAATTTTAAAAAATGTATAGTACAATGATCAGATACTTCAAATAAAAGGATAATTACTGCAATCAAGTTGCTCATTTTAAATAATTTTGTGTAGATTCTCAAGTCAACATGGCATCAAGAGAATACAAAACATACACAAAATTATTAAACAAGCTATGGTTTTAAAGTGAGTTTAGCTATGACACAGATCAAATGACTTGAAATTACTCCAATTGCACAAATCCTGTGTACCAGTAAGCAACCCTTTGGACACATTCTGTGAGGATTATTTACATTTCTGCCCCATTGCAATCAAACCGATTATTGATGGTTTCTATGGAATGTAAATAGAAAAAAATTAAAACATTCATGGTTACTACACTTAAAACCCATGAGATGTAATTAATGACATTAGCAAAGGTACAGTCAAAAAGAATAAAAACAAAATTAAGGATGACTTCATATATAAGCTCAGGAGGAAGTTCTCTAAAACAATTCAGATTTCAACCATTTTTGAAAATCGGTATAGTTTGATATCCACTGGGAAGCTGATTCAAAATGTTTATGCTGCCACAAAAAAGCACTACTTCCTCAGGTCAGCACCCCCGACCCCCCTTCTTGAAAATGTGAGATGCAGTAGTCTCACCTTTGTAGTTAAGGCTAGTGTTGCTTGGAGAAGACAGTATCCACTGTCCCCAATAAATATCAGTAATGCAGATATGCTTCTGCCGTAACCTAGATTTGGTAACACAAAAGAACCTCTAATTGCAATCCATTTTGTTCCAATGTAGAGAAGAATATATTGAAGTATCAGTTGCACACATTGCTTCTGGTAAAAACTGTGGTGTTCTGCAGAAGAATAATTGTAACATAAATGTAGATTCATAGCCATAGGCTGTTCCAGTGACATAAGTAACCTAATACAGAATCCTGCATTATAAAATCAGAATCAGATTTTATAATGCAGGATTCTGTTTTACATTGAAGCATTTGCTTCTATGTAAAAATTCCTTCTGCAGACAGTATTTGTATGAGTAGCCCGCGTTTTTTTGATGTTACAGTGCAATTTTACTTAGGACAGCAACTTCTCAATATTCCTTGCATGCTGAAATCTATATATATAAATAACTTACTAGGACTTTTGTGTGGCTTTTTTGTAGTTGACAATGTATCATGTTAACATAGGGGAGGGTTTTATTCAGTAAAGATTCAATATTCTTGTGTTGGAACAAAAAATTGTTACCAGTTGGTTATTAAAGACCCAGTGTTAGCAACAGTTAATCTTCCACTAGCTTATTTACATCATATTAGACTAAAACTACCGCAGGATTGTTTTTTGCTTTTATCTTTATTAGGTATCAATTTAAGGGAAAAAATAGTATGTTGTATTTTCCATGTGCAATATGCAACTGTGTGTTTGAGATGCTTCTAAAATTCCATAATTGCAACAAAATATATTTTTTCATGATTTCTAAATATGATTGTGGCTATAGATTGTACCTGAATTTAGCAGAATTTAACTTTTGCAGAAGACTCATGGTGGGTACACAAGAAATTACTCTAACGCAGGGGTGTCAAACTCGATTTCATTGAGGGCCACATCAGGGTTGTCTTTGACCTCAGGGCAGGGGGCATGGCCAGGATGGGCACGGCCAGCTCATGTCGGGGGGCGCCTATGGTCGCCTGAGCACTCTGCCAGTGAAAGCAGAGCTCAGGAGGGCCATGCACGTTCCATTTTTGCTGGCAGAAGGTTGCAGGAGGCCATTGCAGCTGAAAACTGAGCTCTGGAGGGCTGTGCGCAGCCCTCCCGAGCTCCATTTTCGCTGGCAGAGACACCGCAGGCAGGTCCCTTGCTGTTTCCAAGGCAGCCCCGTGGGCCAGATCTAAGCACCTCGTGGGCTGGATCTGGCTCGCTGGTCTTGAGTTTGACACCCCTGCTCTAAAGAGAACAGATACATTTTACCAACTATACAACCTAAAATGGCTTTGCCTGAAGAGCACTGTCTATACCACAAAACTGTGTTAAGTTTATTGGAAAGCAAGTAATTATTTTCTGCAAGGAAGCATAGAGTTATTTTCAGGGAAGTGTTCTTCATCCATCTTTCTACTCTTTTATGGTTTATTCTTCTTTACTCCTTCACTGTTATAGCATCTGGTTTCTTTATGGAATACACATGGGGATGACCAAAGCCACGTGAGGCAAGAAAGTTAACGCTAATTTGAAGCTAGGTGCCAGTATGATGGTGCCCTTGAGAGCAAGTAAGATCAAGATAGATGGATGGTTTTAAAAGGAGGGCCAAAATGTCATTTGAAAAGTGAGGTATTTTCAGCATTGTGAAAAATATTTCCCCTCTGAGTTTATCTTCCTTCATTTCAGCAGAACATCAATTTTCAAAGTTTTCTGGGAAAAGAATTGTTAGCAAGCTATTGCCAGGAAGAAGAGTTAATATTTCTCTGAAATAAAAATAATAATCTTGGAAGAGCCAGTTGACATTATTTTTTTTTATTTCTTTTATTTTAATTTATATGCTGCCCTTCTCCGGAGACTCAGGGCGGCTTATAACGCGTTAAGCAATTAGTGTAGGGTTAGTATCTTGTCTCAGCCATATCCTGGAAATATAAATGGGTATTTTGTTAGTTAGACTGAACTGAATTGGATGGATTTGATAGTATTAAATATTGTAAGAAATACTAGTAATTTATGTCTTGCCATGATGTGCAAGATTTATTTGCATGATGTGATGGAATATATATTTACACAATGTGATGGAATTCACACCAATTTACCATGCAAATTTAAATTCTGAAATTGAACTCTGTGAAAATGTCTGCTACAGGTAGATAATGAAGCTTAGATATTATCTATTGGTTTTTTATCTACTTTGGCACTCCTTATAAAACCATTCATCAATTTTGATCTCGCCTGTTCTCAAAAGAAACATCATACTGGGTCTTAAATTCCAATTAGTGTTTCTCGCCTCACATGGTTAATGGACGTTGGTCTTACCTGATACGTCCTTTCTCTGTTGAGAGGAAACGGCAGTCAGGATGGGGAGACACTCCTGTCTAGTGCATGTGACCGAGTCTGTCAATCAGCGGGCTCCACCCTCTTGGCCTTCCAGTTGTTCGGCGAGGGCGATAATGCAGACTCGTGAGACGTGTCTTCCTGAAAGATAGAGAGGTAAAGGTCCACCCA
>JANHZT010005835.1:0-10035 GCA_032468215.1 Stegonotus admiraltiensis | reverse complement strand
ATATACAGAAGTATGAAGGCTATTGCTTAACGCATTGTAAGCCGCCCTGAGTCTCTGGAGAAGGACGGCATATAAATAAAAAAAAGGTACCGACTATCATGCAGCACAGCTGATCCCCACCCCCACCCCCGCTGTTCTATTTACCTTCCCTTTTGGTGCGTACTGCACATGTGCGTGCAGTGCATGTTTGGTACTAACTGGGCATGCATGCGTGCTTGGCGCATAGCATGCATGCACTGCCAGCGAACCAATAGCAAACCGGTTTAGATTTCACTACTGAGGTAGCCTACTACAAAGTTTTCCTCTCATGAGCAAAATTGGGACAGAATTTCCATTGCTAAGCAAGGTGCTATTGTTAAATGAATTGTCCTGATTTTCTGGCCTTTTTTGCCACAATTGTTAAGCAAATCAATAGCAATAACACTTAGATTTATATGCCACTTCATAGTGCTTCACAGCCCTTTGTAAGTGGTAGCATGATCAGTGGTGTACAGAATTCAGCATATTGGCCCCAATAATCTGGGTCCTCATTTTACTGATCTTGGAAGGATGTAAGGCTGAGTCAACCTTGAGCCGTTCAGAATCGAACTAGCCTGTGAGTTAGCCTGCAATATTGCATTCTAACCACTTTGCCACCACGGTTCATGCAAATCACTGCTGTTGTTAAATGAAGTATGCAGTTGTTAAACAAATCTGACTTCTCCCATTGACTTTGCTTATCGGAAACCAGCTGGGTAGGTTATAAATGGCAATCATATGCCCCCAGGATGTTCAACCATAATAAATACTGCCGAGTGCTTGAATTATGATCACATGGCTGTGGGGATGCTATGACGGTCATAGTAGTTTCCCAGTAGATGGGTTCCAGAGGCAATTGTACTGCCATCAAATCTAATAGCTATTTATCCCCATGCCTTTCATTAATTGGTCCAATTTTTTTTTAAGTCAACCAAGCTGGTAGCCAGCACTACATCTGGTTGCTTATTTTATTGCACTATTGACTTGGCTGCAGCTCTTTAGAGGAGTTATCTTCATTCCTGCCCATATGGAAAGATCAGTGTTAGGAATTCTTTTTCTTTGCACTGCATATACTAGGGTGCATACACTACATTTGCTGGTGAGTAGAAAGTACATCAGTTGTCTCAATACTGTGAACTTGTTTCTTGCTTCCTAGACAAATTTACCTATTTTCTGGTGTAGCTATTTAATTGAATATGACATAACTTCAAAAGCTTCCTTTGAGAGAATTTGCAATTGGTGTTTCTTTTCTATGCAGTCTTCCAAGAGGCTGCAAAAATTGACAAGATAGCTCTTAAAATTCAAATGCTCCGTGATCAGTAGCATTTGGCATTTGCAAAGTTTGTGGAAAGTACAGCTTCAAATGCTTTACTGGATTGTATGTAATTTACAGCAGTATATGTGACTTTAAAAAAAGAAGGACTTATCATCACAATTTCAGTCACCTGATTTCCTTTATTTTCTGCATTATGTACAGAAGGTTGGCAAATAGTTGCTTAATGCCACCCTCTAGTGGAAACTAATTTATAGACCTGAGGTCAAACAGATTGGCTGCACCTGTGACAATTTAGTTTAAACTGTTGTTGATATCATTCCAAATTCACAATTGGTGGCAATATGATCACTTGTATATGATACAACAGTAGATTAAAGGTTTCATCTATGTCACATATTACCAGTTCTGCTTTAGATAACATTGGTACATATGCGCAAGCTATTTAAATTGAGCCACTCAAATCTCATTGGCAAATATGTATAAAAACACATGAGTGAAAAACTAAAAAACTGGAGACAAAAGGAAAATATGCTTCCCACCATTCTTTAAAATGAAGCTTTGGGAAAAAAAGGAATTTCTTAATTCAGAGAAAATAGAAATAAATAGATGGGAAAATAATTAAGAGAGAAGTAATTGAGTGTCAAATAGCCTGCATTTTTTGCAGAAAATTAGAAACAAATAGGAACAGAAGGTAAATTAATTCAAAATATATCATTTCCAATGTTCATTTGGTTATGCTGATATATATCTAAAGAATGTAACACAAATGGCAAATAGGGTAAAATTGTATTGATTATAATGCTACAAGCAAATGTATAATCTTTATTTCTATAAGGACTAAGACTTCGGTTTTTCTTATCTTTCCCAAAGCATTATTATCTGCCTTCCTGCAACACCAAATTTATGTCCCTAAAAAATACATGTCTTTCATAAAAGTAGCAATCACATTTGGGATATGGACATTAAAGCTGCTATCCTGCTATATTTTAATAATAATGAATATTACACTTAAAAACTAAATAGAGCAGAAATATACAATCTCAATTGAATTTAAATACATGAAAATACAAACTGCCTAGGCAATTTTAATGTTGAAAGAATAGTAGAATACGAAATAGTTATACACAATTAAAAATACCCCAACAAACCAGAGTCTATAAACCCTATTAATAATATATAAATAAGTCAAATAAAATTAAACAATAATACAACATGAAAACCAGCTTACTTTGGGTTAGTCATTCATTCTCTGCCCAATTCACCTTACAGTGTTACTGTGGGTAAATAAAAGGAAAAGGTATGTTGTATATGTTCCTTCCCTTGAGTTATTTGTAAAAATAATAAAGACAGGATACAAATAAACATAAAAGCTATAAAGGCCTGCTCCTGAGAGAATCAGTTAATCTTGGAATTTATTTTTGACTAAATATGCATAGGGTTGAGCTTTTATCCCTACCACCATTCTGTTCTTAGTTTTTTTTTTCAACAAGCCTGTTTACAATGCAATTTAGGTTTATTAGATTCTTAAGACACAGTGAAAGCCTTTTGAGTACAGTCTGCATTCTGTTTTTATATCAGCAGTTTCTAATGCAGGTTCTGAGGTAGGAGGGCTTTAGACAACATAACCATTGCACAAATAAATACTTTTTTGCATTAGGAACTAATGCATGAAATCTTACAGAACAACTCAGCTGTTTTATGCTGCAGTCTGGTTCCAATTTTGACACCAGAAAGGTCTATACATGGCAAAACAATTCACTTTACTGTAGAAGAGAGCAGTATTTGTTTGCCTCTCTGAAAATGTGAGTAAGCCATCCTCATTGTCCTCCATCCTGTCTTAAATGAAAAATGTAGGCTGAGGCGAAGCTTTTGAAAAATTGAGATTTAGTAATAGTATGATGAACATAGTCTCTTGAGCGTGTGACTGTTCTTATGAGTAATGTAATGGTGAAGGCACTTTTTATGTGCAAAATATTTTGGCAGAAACCAATTTGCAATCTTCTGGGCCACTGAAATGAGTCAGTTACTGTAGTTACCTGATCTGACAATGCACCTAGGGAGGGAATGTAGGATGTGATTAGGACCTTAGTCCTGTGATTTTTCCATAGTACTTTGTGATACATACATGTAGGATATTTTTTCTCCATATAACCCCTGAAAACGCTGTAAAAAAAGCAGAATTTTTACTAACTCTTTTGAACTTTAAAAGTCGGGGTGATTGAATACCTGATTTATACCTGTCTTTCATGCAAAACTGGATTGGTTCATTAAGATGCCAAAAGGGGGAAAAAACAAAGGATCTGAGTTAAATATCACTGCTCATTGGAAAGATGCATGTTCGGCATTGCAAGAATTGCACATGGGTTAGAGAACAAAATAATGCAAGTATACAGTATCATCAAGAGAATAAAAGAATTGAAATGGAAATGGGCTGGTCACATAGCAAAAAGAACTGATGGCAGGTGGACTAAGGCAGGCAGCCATAGAATGGATCCCACTTCATAAAAAGCGTCCACAAAAGAGACCTAAAACAAGATGCATTGATGACATATTGTGGACCCCATTGGCAAAAGAAAGCTCAGGACCATATAGGTCTGTGATGGCAAACCTATGACACAGAGCCCTCTCTGTGGGCACATACATGATTGCTAGTCTGGTATCCAGTGTGCACATGTGCACCAGCCAGCTGTTCTTCGCGGGAACCGGAGCTCCATAAAACTGCTTGAAAACGGCCCAAAATCAGGCCATTTTCTGGGCCATTTTCAGGCCATTTTTTGGTCCAAAATAGTCTGAAAATGGTCCCCAAAATGGCCTGAAAACAGCACGAAAAAGGGCCTGAAAACAGCCCCCAAAACGGCCAAGAAACAGGCATATGTGCACCGGCCAGCTGGTCTTTGGGTTTCTGGTGCTCAGGCGTGCATGAAGACCAGGTGGCCGGCGTGCATGCACGTGCCAGAAACCTGAGGACCATTTGGCACATGCCAGCCAGCTGGTCTTCGGGTTTCCAGCGCTCTGGCGCGCACGCGCACACACACACACGTTCTGGTTTGGGCACTTGGTGCCAAAAAGGTTCGCCATCACTGATATAGGTTGAAAACATGTGTTAAGAGGCATTCATCCTACAGTGACTAAAATGATGATGATCACTGCTCATTAAAGAAAATTAATTGAAGTATGGTAGGTTGCCCTCACTGATCTTGGGTTTGTGAAGTTGGGGAGAAGCAGTGATCTATTCATCTTTATCTTCTCACCTTTCATAGCTTTATATCAGCTTCCTCAATCTTTGCCATCCAGATGTCATTCCTTTTAGTTGCAATGTACCCAACACCTTACAAGGATATTGTATTCGAATTGGTTGCTTAAAAACTATGCTTGGGGAAGTTAATCAAATTGCAATGAGTTCTATAATCTGCATCCCAATATTTATTTTATTTATTTATTGGTTCAATTTATATGCCGCCCTTCTCCGGAGACTCAGGGTGGCTTACAATGCATTAAGCAATAGCCTTCATACTTTTGTATAGACCTGCTTAGTAGGGCTTTCGGCCCCCCTAAGTGGTGTTCTTTTTTTATACAAAGTCTTTTTTGTACAAATTATTGCCCTCACAAATATCCAATATTTGTGTCCTGCATGTGCTCCAGATGCAAGACATGTGCCCATATCTCAAAAAATTCACATTTCCTACATTGTTTGTTTTTCTTGGCAGAGGAAAAGCAACTCTTAATGTTGATGCTTGCTTAACCTCAGCCTCAAAGGTTATTTAAGGAGAATTTTTGAAACAGGCTGGACTGGACTCTTTTAACATTATAAAATTCAATATTGCTTTTGGAATGTTGCTTTTTTAGTGTTCTTGTGTATGTGTGTTTGGACTTCTGTGTATTAGCTTAGGAAAGAATGGCAGGATGGTTGAATAGCTGAATATGTAGGCTGCTATTATAGTAGAATTGCATAGCCATTTTTGAATGATACAAATTGATTAAAAAAGTCTGGGAAGTTCACACTCTGAACAGATTGCATCCTGCCACAGCAAAGACAGGTAAAAACATAATGAATGTGATTACGTGCTGTGAAAAATAGAGGATTTTAACAGGGGATGCAAATTGATTACCTTTTCCCTTTCTCTAGTACACAGAAAGGTTTTTAAATTTAAAATATGAATAAACTAGCATGTACTGGAGGATATTTCGCGATCTTTATGCTCGAAAAATGTTTATGTGGCAATTAACTGAGTCACTAGTAGTTGATCCTATAAAAACACTATTTAATTAGAATTGGGCAGGATGAAATCTGTGCATAATTCTTCTGAGAAAGATTGTTGAATTAAAGAATGGCACTTCATTAAGATACTGGTTTGAATTTTCTGAAAAAGCAGTTACTTTTTCAACTGTGTAATTGTATAAATAACATAATAACTAACATATTGTGGTTATCTTTTTGCATTATCTCCAGTGACATATTAATAACTACTAATAAGCAGCTAGTGATTTAATTAATCTCTTAATGTATTTGCATTCTGTGCGCATTATTTCTCTTTTAAATTCTTGGCCCCTGATATAGCTAGAATTTTGGGAACAAGAATTTAATCTCCTTCAGAGGGAGATTTATAAAATCTTGCCCAACCCCCATGTTCATTTTGGTCCTTCCATTAATCTATTGGCCTTGACAGTATTTTGCAAAGCAAACAGATGTAATTTTTATAACATTAAAGAAGAGATTATGAGTTAGAGATTTAGAAGAGCACAGATGGCCTTTATGCCTAGGGGGACTCACAAGGTGAGCTTTTGCAATACTTTATAAGTATTACATTCTGTTCTGAATGCAGCTTCTGGAGATAGTCACTTATAGTTTAATTAATCCATTCTTCAAGAGCAGTGAAAGCATTCTATTTCATTTATAGCAATTTGATTATATGTAATTTCAAGGAACATTAATCTCTTCTACCTTCTTCCCGGAAATAAATGCTACTCTAATTTCTATATTTATAGAGCAATTACTGTGCAGCATTAGTTTCATTCACAAATAAAATGTTTTTAAGTACAGGCAGTCCTTGCCTTACAACAGTTCATTTAGTGACTGTTCAGAGTTACAACAGCACTGAAAAACAATCACTTATAGCAATAGCACTTAGACTTATATACTTTCATAGTCTTTACAGCCCTCTCTAAGTGGTTTAATAGCCAGCATATTGCTGCCAACAATCTGGCTCCCCATTTATTACCATTTTTCACTCTTAGGACTTTTGCAGCGTCTCCATGGTCATGTGATCAAACGTCCAATGCTTGGCAACTGACTCATATTCATGATGGTTGCCATGTCTTGGGATCATGTGATTAACTTTTGTGACCCGACAAGCAAAGTCAATGAGGAAGCTACATTCACTTAACAACCGCGTCACTAACTTAAGAACTGCAGTGATTCACTTAATAATGGTCACAAGAAAAGTTTTTAATCTTTAGTTGGAGTCTTATTTTATAACAGGTTTTCAAAAGTCTGAAGGGAAAGAATTCATATGCAATATGTCCATCTAATTTGATTTAGCTTCTTCAAGGTCTAAGGAGGGATATTCTTTTCCACTATAAAGTATCAAACCATTATTTGGTTTTGTTCAGGTTTATTTTCATCAACCCTCACAATATTCTACCCAAGTCAGTAATGAGAATACAGAATCTATATACAGGTAATCTTTGACTTATGACCATTTGTTCAGCAACCATTTGAAGTTGTAATGGCACTGAACAAAGTTATTTACAATTTACAATTAGCCCTTTCACTAATGACTGTCATAATATCTCCATGATCACATCACGATTCAGGCACTTAGCAATTGGCATGTTGTGGTGACATTAGTTGTGGTGTCCATGGGACATGTTTACAACCTTCCCGGCTGTCTTATGATGAAGTCAAAGAGGAAGTTGGCAGAGAAGGTCACAAATCACCGTTACATGATATGTCTCAGTTAACAACTATAGAAAAATATTGAAAAATTGGGTACAGTCCAGTAGTGGGATTCAAAAAATTTTACTACCGGTTCTGCGGGCGTGGTTTGGTGGGTGTGGAATGGCTTGGTGGGCGTGGCAAGAGAAGGATACTGTAAAATCTCCATTCCCACCTCACTCCAGGGGAAGGTTACTGCAAAATCCCCATTTCCTCCCGATCAGTTGGGACTCGGGAGGCAGAGAATAGATGGGGGTGGGGCCAGTCAGAGGTGGTATTTCCCGTTTGTCTGAACTACTCAAAATTTCTGCTACCAGTTCTCCAGAACTGGTCAGAACCTGCTGAATATCACCTCTGGTACAGTCCTGTGATGCCTCACTTTAATGACCACATTGCTGAAAGATGAATTTTCTAGTCCCACCTGTGGTCATAAGTCGATAACTACCTGTATCAATGTTTTTATTTTATTATATCATTATAATTCTTTGGAGACCATAGCCCTACTTAGACATTTGCTTGGACCTGGATTTAAAAAGAGGTAGATTTCTAAGGTTTGGCTGCTACCTTTATAACTTATATTACAAGTTTGAAGTATGAAAGTAGAGAAACAGTCATGCTTATTTTCTATTAACATTCAGAAAGTATCTATTTGTTTTACTCATAGCTATGCTTATTAAATTTGGCTTTAAAAATATTATTGTTTTATAACTGTAAAAATATTTATTTTGCTTGAAGCACTTTTTCTTGGAAAGAGTCCCTTTTTTCAATTGATGTTGTTTTTTCTCGGTATAAATAGGGTCCAGTCATGGAAGAGCTGATATGGGAACAGTACACAGTGACCTTACAAAAGGTAATATGTTATTTATTTATAATTTTCTAATAACTTTTTTGCACTGAATATCTCATATCAATTGACAAACAAGCTATTTTAATTGCTTTTCAATAACAAAATATTTTAACCCTGATAAGTATATTGCTTAAACATTTTTAAACAAAACCCTCATTTATTTTCATCAGTAACTTCCTTTGCAATGCTAGCTATAAATACTCAGAATTTAAAAAATAACAACCTTTCTTTAAAGGTTCCGTTCTCTATAACCCAAGGAAGAAGTAGCACAGTTTAAAATGTCACTAAACCTCTGGGCTTTTCCAGCACTCAGTTTTGATTATCAAGAAGGAAATGTTTTGGAACAAATGACATTCTTTGGAACATTTAGGAGTCCAGTGTTCAGGACTACAACTTTTTGTAAATGCTATTGTTCCCCAAAGTCAACAAAGTTATCTTCCTTTGCTACAAAGGGACAACAGTCCCATTCATGCAATACAAAAAGGAAAAAGAATAGCATTTACCACGACAGTGGTAGTATAAAAAGAGCAGTTTGATGTAGTGTTAAGCACCAGGCTAGAAATCAGGATTCTAGTCCCATTTGAGGCATGAAACCAGCTGGATGACCTTGGGGCAGTCACTCATTCTCAGCCCAAGGAAGAAGAACATGGCAAAGCAGTTCTGAGTATCTTGCCAAGAAAACTGCAGGAACTAGTCCAGACATTCGCCAAGAATCAAGAGTGACTTGAAGGCACAAATAAAATTAAAAAATGGTGATGAGGAGCCCTTTCCTCTTATAAATTACACTCTGACATAAGCACTTGGCTTTTGTGTATACAGCTGTTGTCTGTTTACTGAGCAGCAATACATGTAAAGGCCTCCTCTAGGCACGCAGGCATGCAGATAAACCTGTTTGCTCAAACCATATTTTTGTCTTTGATTTCACAGTGAGGCTTATGAAAGGGAGGGAGTACTCAGAGGTCTCAAAACTGAACTGTGCACATATTATCCAAGAAATGCTGGACAATTATCCACTCATTTACCGTGACCATTACAGAAATAATTGTATTTCCATCTATTAGTTTTTCTGTCTTAAATGGAAGGTTTCAATCTGATTGTTTCTTAAACAGAATGGTGGAATGGTCTCTCAGTTAACAAAAGGACCCAGGTTTAAATTCCAAAACTTAAATGAAGAGTTTAAAAAATAACTATACCCAACAAACAAGAATGTAGTTTTCTCTAATGGATACCAGTGTAAGATTATCACATGGATGGTTAAAAGGAGGGACTTTCTAACACATTTACTAATGCAGAGTCTTGGGAAGGCTGAAAGAAATAGAGGTTTACAACTTTCTGAACTAGAAGTGATTCCTTCCTCTTACTTAAATTCAAATGTAGCATAACACAAATGGCCCACATCCCCTTATTCTTCTTCTAGTCATTCCAGCGCCTTGCTTCCTTTTCCCTTTATATGTTTGAATTCAAGCTCAGTGTTTTATTATTTACTTATGTATATCCTACTTTTATTATTTTTACAAATAACTTAAGGCAGTGAACATAACTAATACTCCTCCCTCCTCCTATTTCCATCACAACAACAACCGTATGAGGAGGGTTGGGCTAAGAGAGAGTGACTGGCCCAGTCACCCAGCTGGCTTTCATGGCTACAGTGAGACTAGAACTCATGGCCTACTGGCTTCTAGCCTGATGCCTTTAACCATTAGAGCAAACTAGCATTAGCCCACTGGCTCCTTGTCCTATTATCCTAGGGCAGTGATGACTAACCTTTTTGCCATCACGTGCCAAAAACGGGGGGAACAGGTATGTGTGTGTGTCACATGCATGCGTGCCCACATCCATAATTCTATTCGCCCCGCCCCCCCATGCTCCCCCCACATTTGGCACACGATGGCCTGATGTGCCCAGTAGGCCCATTTTTCACTCTCCCCAGGCTCCAGAGGCTTTCTAGGAGCCTGGGGA
>JANHZT010005834.1:0-19018 GCA_032468215.1 Stegonotus admiraltiensis | reverse complement strand
GCTGAGTCAACCTTGAGCCTGGTGAGAATTGAACTCGCAGTAATTGCAGGCAGCTGGAAGTTAAATACTGCCTTTTAACAGGAGCATTAGTCTCCAGCGCCACTCAGGCTCTCTTAGCCTGTAGTTTTATACTTTGTTTTACATTTTTATTTCAATATGATCCCATGTTCTAGTATTTAGTCCTTTCTGTGTTTTTACTTGATAATACTACCTTCTATTTTCTTATAACCATATCTATCTTAACTTAAGTCTTGTCCTAAAAGTACTCTATTTTACACTGATGCCTAACAATCAATGTTCCTTGTGGGTTGCTGAACTTCAGTGTGTTCTGTTATCCTAATCTACTGGTGTGGTTTACCTGAGAAATTGGTATACAGTTTGGGGACTCAGAACCTTTTCTGTTAATCTTTATTTTATTTATTAAATTTACATGCTGCCCATCTCACTATCAAGCAACTCTGGGTGGCTTTGTTAATGATTGTGGACTGCTCATGTTTGCTCCATGGCTGGATATTGTGCCCAAAGGCCATGATCTTCTCTTACTTTTTCTTTCTTATTTTGTCCTCTGTTCTGGAAGCATGCGACAGCCATCAAACCCTCACTGCCATATTTTTCTCTTTCCTCTTCTGATTCAGCAGTTACCTCCCTTTGGAAGAGCCAAACTTATTTTAAAAATAGCCAGTCTTTTTTTCTAGCCTTTAAAAAGACAAATGCATGGGAGATTTTTTAAAATATAAGCACAAGAGGAAATTGTGTGAATATTTTTGCTGCTGCAATTGTTCTCTCTCAAATAGGGTTATTAGATCCTAATAACCATACAGTTCAAAACTTGTACAGCAAGTTCTATTTTCTTATCTTCTTTTGGCTGCTGCTCTTTAATTATTTGGAAAGGCACTCTTGGGAATTTGGAATTCTGTGAAACACATAACTTTATAATTTTATTACAGTGTGGAGTGCTGTAAATCTGTTTGAAAATTGGTAGAGAAGTTTTATTACAGAATATAGTAATCATCCAGAGTGATTTATAGACATAGAATTGTATAGTATAGCCTAGTAAAAAGAAAAAACTTAGTTCACCGCTAGTTTCATTAGATAGCATATTAATTACATATATCACTAACATTACTTACACTGTGTTTATTACTCTCTTAATGCTCCCCCCCCCAAAATGGACACAAGCTCTGCATGTTTACTGACAAGGGTTATAAGATGGAAGGAGTTACGACAGCAAATAAATTTTAAATATTTATTATTTTATAAAACAGCACAGTGATAAACTGGTTCTTATCATCATTATTAAAAACTTAAATATTGCCTACATTAAAATCTTCAATCATCAGGGCAAAAATTCAAAGATTATTCCTTGCTCTAATAATGAAAACAGTGGGTATTGAAAACAGTGGGTATATAAAAATGTAAAATGAATTTTTGAATTTGTACTACTGTACAGATAGTCCTCAAATTATAATTGCACTAGAACCCGGAATTAAACTTGTAAATCATTGTGGTCATAAGTCAAGGCATCAGATGAGCAGACTTGATTTTTTTTTTTACGTTTTTTTGTATCAGTTGTTAAGCAAATACCATGGTTGTTAAGCCTTTTCCCCCAATGGCTGGGTTTTTTTGTTTTCTTCTGAAAACTAGAAATAAATACTGGAAATGAACAAAAAATTTGCAAATTTTGATCATCTGACCATGGGATCATCCATAAATGTGAGCTGGTTGCCAAACACCTGAAATGCTATGAAGTGACTGCAGGTCACTTTGAAAACAAGGTCAAAGTAGCTCTGGGGAGATCTGTCATAACTTGAAACAGTTGTAAGCAACCAGTTGTAAATTAAGAACTACCAATACAGCCTTTTTGTGGTATGTTTAACTTTGGTTTATCTGGGAACTGTTCAGATGCAACTATAGTATAACTGCAGTCCTATATTCCTTAGTAGAAGAATGGCCCACTGAAAATAGCATTGGCTATTTTTAATAGATGTATGTAAAATGTCAGCTTATGGAGATTACTCTGTTGGAGCTGTTACTGATTAAACCTGCGTATGACATGCAAGTGTATTGATTCTGATGTAAAGCTCCTTTTTTGCCATTTGACAATGTGGCAAATCTGTTACATGGAACAAATTGATACAGTTACAACATTGCAACCATAATCCAAAAATAAAATAGATTTGTTTGGAGACAATAACTTTTAAAAATAACCACTGAAATTTTGCTAATACACTATATCTCTGTAATCCAATTGTGTTTGTAGTTATGATCATAAAAACACATATATTGCATTTTTTTCTTCCAACTACAGTTCTTTCTATTACTTAGTAATATCAAGATGGACAATATCCTGAAAAATTCACTTTTATTAGAGTTGTATGTATATTTTCTGGTACTCTACTGTACTTAATATTTATGTCATAATTTATATGTTATTTTACATTGTGCATCTTTCTACAGCATTTATGTAATGTAATTTTTATGTACAACATTTTAGTGACTATTTGAATTTGGTTTTCAAATAAATGGTGAAACCTGTAGGAATGCATTTTATTTTATTTGAAACCTGTGTTTTGGGGGAAACAGATGGTTCACATTAAATTACTCATATTTTATCATTATTTTTACCAGATATTAAACTGGCTAATAGAGAAAAAGGAAAACTGTGCTTAAAAGCAGTCAGATGCAAACAATCAATAGGTAAATAATCACATTTTATTTTTCATTATTTCATTTCAATTAATTGTTTTCTTATTTGGGAGACTGACTTTTTCCTTCTTCCTTTATTCCATAGAAAATTATACTTTTGCAGATGTTGTTTTTGGAAATGAACAGGTATACTTACCATATTTTGGGTTCAAAAGTGTTGTTTAGTTTCGTAAAGATTGTAACCTTACATGACAGAAATATCCTTATAAAATACATCTAGGAGAAAAATACAGCAATGCCAAATTGCTAGCATCTGTGCAATGTATAAAATACAAGCACAAAAAGATTTATCGGAGCTAGAAATAAGAGAAAACTTGATGAGTCTGCACTTTTAAAAAAATTAATAATGCAGTAGTATTTTCTTTTCTAGCCATACAAAACATAAAAAGACATATACACAAAAGTGTATTTGTACGTTTAGAATATATGTATATTTTATCTAAATATTCAGTTGTTTAATACTTTGTATACAATGTAATAAAAAATAATGTATAGGTCTAGATTTTTCTCAGAAATAGTTTCCTGCTTTCTATGAGAATAACTTTTTTTTATATTTAAAACAAAAACATCCAGTCCTAGCATGTTTAAAATTGGCTATTTGAGTTGCAGACAAACAAGTTTGGAAGAGAGGAATTAATTTTGCACTAATGTTCAAATTATACTTTTTTTAAGTTGATGAAAATTTTTGAGGTACTGATGAATCAGCATATAAATGCATATCACAATATGTATTTAGAATTACAATTTTGTGGAAGTTTTCAAACTAAAATTGTTTTTCTTTTTAATAGATAATCAGTTCAACCAGTCCGTGTGCTGACTTCTTTTTCCGAAGTTTATATTCCAACTTAAAAAGAATACAGACCAAACACAGCAGTTTGCAAGGCTCTTGTGACAATGCTGTCAGACAGATACAGAAATGTAGTGAAGTGGATCTGAATATTATTGTACTCTGGAAGGTATATATAATTAAACTAAAAATAAACAACTAATCTACTACAACTTTAAAAAATTACCATATTTTTATGGTAATTTTATGGTATAAGATGCACCTTCCCCTCCCCCCAAAAGAGGCTGAAAATTGGGTGCATCTTATACTCCAAATGTAGCTTTTTCTAAACGTTTTTCATCCCTAACGAGGCACTAGTGAGTGAAGCGAGCTCCATGCTTTACTGCGACTCTCAGCTGTTCTTTAGAAGCTTTTTCCAGCCCTAACTAGGCACTAGCCAAGTGAAGCGATCTCCCTGTGCTTTGCCTGCTTTTCTCATTGCTGCTTCCTCTCAGCTGTGCCTTAGATGCTGTTTTCTATCCCCAAGCAGGGGATAAAAAACCAGCGAACTAACGTCCTGAAGCTGACCAGACTAAGGACGCTAGCCAGATGAATACCTGGTAGGCAGATTTTTTTTTTCCTATTTTCCTTCCCAAAAACTAAGCTGCGTCTTATACTCCGGTGCATTTTATACTCTGAAAAATATGGTAAGTAGTGCAATAGTGATAGATTGTTCAGCATTATTATCATAGACCAGAGAGAATGGGATAGTTTCAAGTGATTCCTATGGAAAGTACTTAGTGATGCCTAAAGATTTTTTTTTTTTGCATCTGAGATATTACAAGAAAGCTATGTTTTTGAAATAAAAGGTTCTGTCTTAGATCATATCTGAGCAGCTGGTCCACCCTTAGAGAGAAAACAACACCCTATCTTCTTGATTACTCCCAGATAATTTTAATGTCTTAAAGTGAAATAAGTTTCCATTTAAATATTCTGATTCAAGTCCATAAAACTGAATGTTGAAGCATGTAGATGCATGTGTATTCAGCCTTTTTAGAATGGATTGAATAGTATCTATATTGGTTTGTTAGTTGTGCTTCTTTGTAGTCTAAATCCATTTGCATTTATGAATTCATATCCAGTTTGTTACTCTCTATTCAGGACAGCTAGTGTTCCATTAAAATCTAGTTCTCATGATCAGATTTTAGCTTTAGAAGCCAAGGTATTCATTTTTTCAATATAAACCCACCTTCTCATTCAAACTTTAAAATTCAAACATATCCACAGTCTGAAAAGTTGATGCAAACATGGAAAATACTACTAACATTGATTGACAATGAAAAATCTTGTGATGCACCTTTACAGATTTTCTAAATGTTGGTTTAAACTCAAAGTCCAATGGATTGTATTTCATTACCTGAGAACAGGACTGCAGGAAGACTTCTCCAATGTGATAGATATGTCAGCAGGACCATTTTTAGAAGTGCCTCTTTTTCCTCTTGTCTGGAATTTAATATTCAAGTAGAATTCATAAAAGGAGTGGCAGATTCTTGGATAATCAGGTCCCAAATTACTTATGACTTTAAAGGGTATTTTAATAATAGATGATGTATGGAAAACTAATCTGTGTAGACACAAAGTCTTGGGAAATATTTTTTACTATTAATAATTATATCTCTCTTGATCTAAGATCTTTCTTTGTAAAATAATGTTGAAAACATTTTACAAACACTTGTTGTCACTGTTTATATACATTTATAAGATGCCTCCAGAAGCAGATTTTCTTAATTTGCATAAAGGTAAGGTAATATAATAGTGAAAATAATAGTAAAACTCAATAAAATACTGAAGCAAATTGTATGTTTTGTAGTTGGGTTGTATTTTATTTTTGTAAATGCTTATTGTACATAATATCTGTGGGAAAAACACATTTATACCCAACATATTGCAGAATCTGACATGTTATGATCTATTTCAACTTTATCCTCCAACAGGCATATGTTGTAGAAGATAACAAGCAACTCATTTTGGAAGGCCAGCATCATGTCTGTCTTAATGCAGTTGGAAAAGATGCATTTTCTTTACCTCAAAAGCAGGTATCATGGAAAATTTCACTTCTGATTTTGTTTAAATCAGTACATTAAATTAAGTAAAATATTTCAAATATTGTAAAACAACACCTGAGTGTAAAAGAAAAAAAGAGTTCCAAATAATTATTATGCTATTATTCTTTTTTGTTTTGCAAATCGCTGTTATATTAGATTTTTAATCTGTTGCTAAAATCAGATATTTTTTTCAGGTACTGCACAATTGTATGATTTTAGACTATATTAAAGATTACAAAAATATAAATAATGTTTTAGAACTTAATGCAAAGTTAAAAATAGTAACTTCTCTAATAAGACCACTGCAGAACAGGCATGAAAGACAATTGAAGCACTGCGCGGAAATGAATTTCACCTCTGAGAAAAATCAGTTTATTATAAAGTATAGAACAGCTTTTCCAGGACACTATCTCCTTATGTGTTGGAAATGTAACCTCCAGGATTCTTGACTTTCCAATCTCCTTGAGGAGAAGTCTGCAGAGTCCAGCATTTACATCAACACGACAAAAGGATTGTCATACCATTGTGATGCTAGCTTTTCCATGTGACCTATTGGGTCAAGCTTTCAAAGATATTTCCTTACCAGATACCTCAGTGCCTTCAATACTGACTGAACTCCTAATGTATTGTTTTCACTGAAAAAGTTGGGATATATTCAGAAATGAATCTCCCTTGAAAATAGCCCATATTGAACTGTATAGCACAGTCAGACATCATTTTAGGAAACGTTTATAACATTTTGAATTATGTCATAAACTGACCTTCCCAGCGTGGCCGACTTCCTGACTGCCTCTGCGGCTGTTCCCCACTTCCTTTTGCAGCAACCTTTCCAGCATGGCCAACTTTCTGTCTGCCCTCTGCAGCTATTCCCAACTTCCTTTTGTAGCATGTCAATGTTATGACCCAGATGGTTCATGTCAAGGCAGGCTCTCTAGAGGCTCTTTTATTTCTCTCAACAAATGTTCCAGCAAACGGCCCTCCAATGACTGGTAAGGCTTCAACCCCACGCTACCCTAAAGGCAGTCCCCCTGAAATCCAAAACAACAGTCCTTGCAATACAAGTAAAGGCCACCGAGTAAGAGCACACTCACAGTGCAAGATCCTATCATGCCCTTCAGAGTCTGACTCTGAGATGGAAGAGGAACAGCTGGCAGAGAGTGAGAGAGTGGCTCCGTTGGCTGTGGAGGAAACTGGGGAAGGGCAAAGTCAGGCTGGGCAGAGCAGGGGAGAGATAGAACAAGGGAGAGGAGGTTCTGATGAAGACCAAGGCCCACCCTGTCCTCATCCTAGGGCATGCAGGGAAGAAGGGAGAAGAGAGCAACATGGGTTGCTTGGCTTACGAGGGAGGAGAGGGCCCCGACTCCCTTCACAAGATACACCTGGAACTGGAGTTTAAAAGGGAGGCAAATGGAGGGGCAGTTGTCAGGAACAAACACTGAGTTTGTGTTTGCTGCTTTATCTGAGTTCCTGGCATCCTCCCAACTGGTTTGATTTACTGCTGTGCTACTTTAAGTCTGGACTTCTTATCTTGCTTGCCCTGCCAGATTAATTATCTCATCTTGCCCTGTTGGATTTATAATTGGAAGTTTTGGCTGCTTACAGGTTTGTGGAAGAGTTTTTCTGCAGTCCGGAGAGTAAAGGGACGTTGGGGGCAAAGTTTGGAGCTAATAAAGGGACTCATTCTCTGGCTGGGTTGCCTTTGTGCCACACCCCGGGTCATCACAGATCCAGTGTTTCAAGTCCAGCCCACAAGGCAGAGTCCAGGCACAAGACAATGGCAATCTTTAGGGCAAAGAAAAGGTCCAAGGCAAGAAGCAGTTCCAAAGGCAAGGTGAAGCAAAAGCCAAAAGCAGCCCACAAGAGAAGGGCTAGGTCCAAGACAAAAGGCAAAGAGCAATCTGCAAGTGAGGCAAACAGCAACAGGCACTAGTCAAAGCTGGGGGAATGTAAGCCAAAGCAAACAATTGTTCCTGGGAAAGACAAACTCCCCACAGCTTTTTCTTAAGTTACTCCACTCTCCAGGTGTTCCTTGTGAGGAGGAGTGGGATGACCTCATGAGTAGCCTTGCAGCCCTTCTCTGGGCTTGCCTACGCTCCACATTCCTTGCCCTTGGATCAAACTGTTCCTCATCAGATATCTGCTGCCTATCAGCACCACTGCCTGTCAGCAGCCAATCCTCCCCTGTGTCTGTGCAAGCAGGCAGATCTCCGACTGGTCGACCACATCCCCCAATGCCTGAAGGACCTGGAAAGCAGCATCCTCAGCCCCTGGCCTCTCCAAACATGCCAAGGAAGATGTGCCATCCTGGTCAGATGATCACAGTTCCAATTCCTCCTCCTCCAAACCAGGCTGCAATGGGGCCATGATAGTCAAGTTCCAAACAAATGATGAGCACTGGGGCAACATTTTTGGGTCAAAATGTGTTAAGTACCAAATTCAACGAGTTTTGAAGCAGTGGAGTATTGCCTTATATAATAAAACTGATAAGAGCTTTCTCAGACAATTTAGCAAAATTATGCCTAGGTTAGTAACTTACAGCCAGTGTATTTATATAGAAATTAAATAAAAGAGAGGCTTCTTACAATTATCTGTATTGGATAGGCATGGATGATGATTTAAATTTCTTGCAGGGACTTTCCTTTTGGTTAGATTCTGATACTGTTTACAGAAGTTATATAGAGAGTCACATATAGATCTGTCTGTCTGTCTGTCTGTTTGAATTGACATGGCCACTCATCTCAATATCATGTCTCCAGGAATCTAATGATAATTTAAAATGACAGTATCTTAACAAAATCTAATATCACAATAAATAGAAATTGGCAACCAAGGTAGAAAAAAGCCTCCACAACCATCAGCAGAATGATGCTACAGCTTTGTCATATGCCCCAACCCTAAGCCAGATGAAAGAACCAAGTCTTCAAGATTATGAAAGGCTGACAGGGTTGGATTGATTGGTGTGAATTTTTGTATTTGAAAAGTGTATTTTTATACTTTAAAATATACTGGAATTAAAATAAGCTAAATAGAATCAGGCATAGATTTATTATTACCCGATCTGACCTAAATCACTTCTGTTCATCTACAAGAACTGCTCTCTGTCCAGCTGGTATAAGAATTTCTAATTCAGATAATGTAGTATAAAGTTCATTTATGATAGCCAATAAATTGATATTTCTATAATTGGACTGTGTCAGGTTTAAGAAAATGCATTTTGTCGCAAATTTTCCACTGCGATCTTCATTGCTTTATAATGGTATAGTCTATACATTGATGCTTCTTGCTGTAATCTATTTTTGTTTCATAGGGCTTTAAAAAAATACTTGGGAATTCTGATTGGGAGGACTTGGAGCAGGTACTGAAATTCTAGGGAAAATACATTTCTATAGTACTATACATGGTTTATTTTTCTTACTAGTCACTTGCAACATAAGAAAAAAAATGAGGCTTTTTATAATCAAGGGCATGAGCAAAGTTTAATATTTTTCATCACAAAATTCCATATTTGTGAATTCCTTGCATTTGAATAAGTACGTTGTTAATAAATTTGGCTTCTCAATCCATCACCATCTACTTCAAAAAGCATTAATATTATTTTTTAAATGTTTAGTCTCCACATGGAAGTATTTTCATGTGAAATGGACAAAAAGTGGATGTATTAACTATTTGCATTTGCAATATAATGCTAACATTGAGCAGAGGCTAATTTAAGTACAGTACAGGTAGTCCTCGACTTAACCATTTGTTTAGTTACAATGCCGCTGAAAAAGGTGGTTTATAAACGTTTTTCACACCTACGACTCTGGCAGCATCCCTATGGGTCACCTGATCAAAACTCAGACGCTTGACAACTGGTTTATATTTATGCAGTGTCCCAGGATCATGTCATCACCTTTTTTGACCTTCTGACAATCAAAGTCAATGGGGAAGCCAGATTCACTTAACAATCATGGTACTAACTTAACAATTGCAGTGATTCAGTTAACAATTGTGGCAAGAAATGTCGTAAAATGGAGCAAAATTCACTTAACAGCTGTCTTGCTTAGCAACAGAAATTTTGGACTCTATTGTCGTAACTCAGGGTCTGACTGTATATGAAAGATTATTCCAAATTATGCCTTGCTATAATCCTAAGTATAGAAGAGTTAGAAAAAAAATGAAAAATAGTTCAAATTACTGGTTTCTCATAAGCCCTAATAAGCTGATCTTTGAAACTGAACTTTTGTGCTTGAAACATTTTCAGAATAGTTTGAATTTCAAGTGTTTTGTACCTTATAAAGACAATCATTTAGTTATGTGAATTCTCTGGAATTATGTCATCAGATATCTTACATAATTTTTTGTATTTTTTATCTGCTGCACTTGATTCATAAGTACAACCCACTGACTGACTTTCTTTCATTTATATGGTATAATCTATTTGTCATATATAGAATTCAAAGTGTTTCTTGAACCTAAATATTTTCTGAATACTTTTTATGTTAACAGGAATCCACAGAAATAGGCCTTTCAAATATTTTTCGCCAAGAAAACACAACGGTATCATCCAGACCATCTGTAGAACAGTTTTCCAGTCTTATTAAAACTAGTCTTCATTATCCTGAAACATTTAATCACTCCTTTAATCAGAAAAGGTTTGAATATTTCTTTTTTTACTCTAGACTGTAACCAGCATTAACCTTCCAGCCATTTTCCTTCCTTTTTTAGAAATATATGGCACTCATAACATTCCACTGCAAAGCATAAAATATTATTTATACAAGTCTAAAAGTGAAGCCTATTTTCTCCACTGAACATGAACAAATATATTTGCTTAGGGAGTGATTTGCTTGAGGACTATTGCTAAAGAAGTACATCTGTGCTGATCAGATGGAAAGAATGAAGTTTGTTTTCTGCAGGGTTCAAATTCTATTTCATATACCCCCTGGGGGTGTGAGATGATATTCCAGGGGGTGCGAAAACCTGTGTTTAGAAGTTTCAAAATTACAGTGTATATGCATAATTATATGCATATAATTATTTTTAAGGGGTGCGAGAATATATCAGAAGCTTTCTAGGGGTGTGGGGTATAGAAAAGGTTGGGAACCCCTGCTCTAGCTTGATTCCTTTCTGAAACAACACAGAACACCTAACAAGAAAATCCACAATAAATTATTTTCTTGGGCTCTTGTATTGAAATAAAATAACTTTTAGCTAACCTTCCATGATATTTTATTATGTTACCTTGAAATCCTAATTTTTAAGAAGCCTAGCTATTCTGTTCTGTATCTTTACCTTAAGAAATATTTCTCACGTACGGTTTTTAACAGTAATTGACACAATCTTTGTATAAATGTGAGACAGAAGTACTCTTGGGAGGCTTATAGTCAGTGGGTTGAATCCACAGTTGCATCCAGTAGAATTTTTTTCTCAATAGAAATAATTGCGTGAGATTCTCTTTTTGCTACGGTAGTCCTGTGCCTTCTGAGAAGCTGCTCAAAGGAGGCTTTCTGGGACAGAATGGTAAATTATACTAGGTATTTAATGAGAGTAAGCAAAAAATGCTTTCCCATCATTTTTTCCAATATAAAATATTTAATAAAACTCAATTCCTTTTATGAATGTAAGAAGCCCTTTCCTTCACAAATAACAATACCTAAATTTAACATATGTCTTGTTTAAAAGAGATGTGCAAGTTGATGTTTGATTTATATTTCAAATTGGAATTCTAATAGAAACCTGTCAAATAAAACATATTTCCATTTATCCTGCAGGCAGAACATGCTGTTCTACTTTTTTTTCCAGAATGGTCCATTTTTGTTTGGCAGTTGACTGCAGCTACTTACTTTGTTTAAAACTAGCATATTTCACTGTTGTTGTTGTTTTTAAAAAGCAAGGGTAATTGTACTCTACAATTGATTCAACTGATCAGTTGATCTAGTTGCAATTGATACAAATTTTATTTCCAGCCTTTGTATAGTTCCAGTTACTCTTCTACTTTCAAATTGTTCTGAAGCTGACGTTGATGTGATAATTGATCTGCGACATAAAACAACAAGGTAATTTTTACAGCCTGTAAGCCATTTATACTTGGGAAGATTCTTTGAATTAGATTCCTAGAGAAGATTCTTTAGAATATTATATCCTGTCTAAGAAATTTAAATATCAGAGCTTATCAAAGTATATTTCTAATTTGTTTTTGGTTTAATGGTTTTACAAGTTTCAGATTGGTGAAGTACCAGAAGGGCAAGCTCAGGACTAAGAATTACTGATAACCTAAATTACTCTGCATGATGTCAGTGTGAAGCTATTAGCCTGATCTGGGATGCTTAAAACCTTTCATACAATAGTAATAGAGGGTTAGGGTAGTATTATAGATTTAAGTAATAGAATTTTCCCATTTATAATTTTATACTCGGTGCAAATATTTTACATAAAATTCTCGTTAACATCCACAAATGATGTGTTGAGGACAAATAATACATTGTTTAGAACAAGGGTATAAGTAGGAAGAAAATGTGACCCCTGTGCTTTCTCTTTTCTAGTCCAGAAGCTCTTGAAATCCATGGTTCATTTACCTGGCTTGGGCAAACACAATACAAGCTTCAGCTAAAAGCCTATGAAGTATCTAGCCTTCAGTTAAAGGCTTGCTTTGTTCATACTGGAGTGTATAATCTTGGAACCCCGCGAATATTTGCCAAGCTTTCCCATCAAGTTACTTTATTTGAAACAAGTCAACAGAATTCAGTGCCAGCCCTGATTATTATTAACAGTATTTGACTTATGAGTTTGTTTTAAAAAAAAACAAAGTACTGTTATTTCTTTGAATTTTCAACCTTGGCATATAACCTGTTAAAAAGTTGTAGATAAATCTTCCACATAATATGATTACATGCCTATTTTTGTTTCATAATACCGGGCATCTTGAATTCCAGTTTCTTTCTTTTTAAAAATGTTTCATAAGTTAAATGGAAATAACCATGTAACTTTTAAGATTCCTAAGAACAAAATTGGAAAATCCTTGGACATCTTTACTGCTGAAAAAAATGTACAGCATGTGTTAATATTTGTGGCTGTATTAGATGGCAATTTAGGAAAAAAGTTCCTTGTTGGCTTTTTTTGAGTAAGCCATAGATTGATAATTATATCATGTTGTTTCTGTGAAGTTAACTAGGATCCAGTTTATTCCAGTCCAATTCTTCTGTTTTTCATTTTCAATTTTTTAAAAAATTGAATTTGAGACTTGCCTCATATACTGTTAAGCAATTCTCATTGCAATTGCATATATAACTCCACTTAATATTCTACAATTTTTGACAGCAGTTTGAATATTTTCTCATTCATCTCATTACAAAATGCACTGTTTCAAACAAAGAAATGTTTTGTCAGTTAAATCCATTCACTTTATTATGTAACTAGAGCAATTCAGTTGATCTGTTTTTTTTAAAGAAAGTTAAGCTTTTCAAGAAATGTATTATATTTATAACAGATTTGCTGTAAATAAAATAAAATTGTGCATCATATTCACTGCATTCTCTGCTGTGGGTTTTTTTAACTGTGAAATGAAGGTACAAGGATGGGCAAATCTTTTGTGTACAGACTAACCAATTTCAATTATCAGTGTCCAATCTGTAACACGTTCTTGCAAGATTTAAGGTTTTGAGGTGAGGAAAGTAGAAACAAATAAGGCCATTGTCTGCCACTAAAAATGAAGAGGAAATAAAATTGACATAACGCAATTGTCAATTTTTATCAATGGTCCTAAAAAGATGATTATTCATATGACCATTAATGTAATAAATATTCTTGAAAATAATTTGATGAAACAAAAGAAACATAAGAATACATACATACATGCACATATACAAACATAACATTTATTAGAGTATATTCTTATTTCAAACCAGGGAGCAAAAGAAAAAAAATCTTAGTATAGTTACACCCACATTTATTGTTCTACAGTAGGTTGTGAAATGAGATGGGTTAAATTTATTTCATTCTTGAGTATTCCTTTAGTAATTTAAGAAAAAAATAAACCATCAGCATTGTGCCAAATATGAGAACAAGAAAACTAATTAGCGCTTTCCCAACGCTGACCTTAGATTTGGGGGGGGATCCATGAATGTACACACTGAAAACTGTGGTAAGGTCACAATAGCTATATAACCTATCTACAATCGTAGCTCTGAAGACATAAAAGCCATTGTATTGTGGAAAAAATATTCTATTTCTTTCCTTCCAGTTTAAAACTTGGTACTTTGAATTAACTGATGGTAAAGACTTGTTTCCTTTGGGTTGCTTGCAACTCACATAATTATATTTAGTCCATGCAATGTGTGGAGAGCCTGGAAAATTTGCTAATTGTTTGGTCCAGTTTTGGGGTTCTGACAAACAATTAGCCTGTACTTCTGTCAAGAGATAATCATAATTGTGCATTCCATTTATTTCATACAGTACAAAATCCGCATAAACGTTTTCCACAAATTCATTGTCATCCCATAATTCAAATTTTGGAAGCCAGTGCTTTTCATAATATAAGAGAAGAGGACATCCCCAAATGTCATATTTATAGGTCACATTAAGATCGCTCTGTTCTAATTTTTTTCTACCAAGGAACAAAGGATCATATAGTTCCTTATCAATTGAATAAACAAAATTCTGTAGTAGTCTTGGTTCAAAGAGACCTTTATTGCAACCTGTGGTTTCCTTTAAAATTCTGATGTGTTTCTTAGGTGGGCAGTCCACTGCAATAAGAGCCGTCAATGGATGCATGTCAATGCAGAATATCCCTTTGTTATAGATGTCCACAGTAACAGATGACAGCTTCTTTAAGAGTGTTGAGTTCTGGTTTTCTACCATCATACTTGTGAATTGTTGTTCTTCTAATTTAATTTTCAAGCTGTATTTAGTGTTTCCATTAAAAGTGTAGCCATCCTCCACAATGTGTGCCTCAAATGCCAACACATATGGATTGCTCAACATTACATATGGATAAACACCAGTTCCTGGCTTTGGTACAAACGTGGCATTAAAATGAAGCTGCTGCTTTGTATCAATATAATACATCTTGTTATGGAAATCACCCATGAAGATCTCCATTGGACAGGGTTGCAGTGGTGGCTGCACAGTCATGAGCTTAGCCTGGATGTTGAAGATGCATTTTTGAAAATGATAGTATTGAGATACATTGCTGGGAAATGGACGGATGATGCTAAGCATTCCAATATTTTCAAATAACATAGCTTCACAAGAAACATGGGCTAAGGAAACATTTTTGTCTCCCAAATGTACCATTTTTATAGCAACCATGTCTAGGTTTCCGTAGAAAAACTGAGTCTCAGTGAGGACTGCAAATTCATTACTAGAGGCAGCTGCAAAGCAAACATCTTCTGGAAGGGTTTTATTAGGATAGCTGTCTGTGGGAAGTACAGTAATAATACCTGTAGTCAATCCATCATTTGAGGAGCTCATAAACGTTTTGTTAGTCCATAGCAAGATAAAACCTCTCATACCAGGGGGGAATGTGCTTTTAATTATATAACCATCTAAGAATTCTGACTTAAAGTGTGTTCCTGTTTCATTTTTTATGGATTCAATGTCTCCATATATGAAGTATGCAGTCTCTGGATGACTGGCATCCTTGAGGAGCATTCCAAAATTTGCTGAGGAAGCAAAAACATAGATACCAAGTAGAATGCCATCCTTCAATGGTCTACTTTTTAAGGATTCAAATACGTAGCCCCCATTTTGTGAATAAAAGATCTCACTGTTGCTAACCAAATTGCCTGAGTCGTATGCCAGAACAAGTTCGTTGACTTTGTCACAGGCAGGATCATTTAGAGCAAAGCAGCATTTGTAGTTGGCAAGTTCAGTAACTGGATGAGTAATCCCCTTTGAATGCAGCCATCTCTTCCATGTGGCATAGAGATAGAGAAAGACGACGCCATTCACCACTGCCACAATCGAATTCTGCCCAAAGACAGCACTACTAACAATGGCAGGTGGCCTTGTAAAACCGTTGGGGATGGTTAGAGGGAGAACGCTGCTCTCAAACATATCAAGGCTGATGAATAACCTTTCTCCAAGATAAAGAGATGGGGAAATACCACGGAAAAAATGATTTCCACATGGGTGATGCAATATATAAGGGTGATTGTGGCTGAAATTAAGCAGCATACCTGATAGTGGCGTGACCAAATGGTGAGACGGAACTGAATGAATCACTTGCTCGTAGCTGCATGGCCAGGAGTCAACTGCCATAATGGACAGCCAAAACATCACTAACAGGGACAATAACATGATGTGACTCCTTTAGTTTAACTGTTTCTCTTGAGGTTCTGTTTGCAATGGTCGTTGAGGGAGATGGTTCTAGAAGGCAGTTGGCAGCTTAAGGCTCTGAGGTATCTACTGTGTCATAAAGCACACCCGGGAGATCTTGGTAACAGGCCATATTACTAAAGAAAAACTGATGGATAACATCAGTTGAGATCTTTCTGTTCTAAATATTTTCTGTCAAGGAATATTAGCAAATAGATTGTTATCAACTGAATACATCAAATTATTTTTTACCTTCATGTCTATACAATTCTGATAGGTAGAGAGTCAGTGGATGCATACCTGCATTTATTTGTCTGTCTGTCTGTCTGTCTGTCTGTCTATCATCTATCTGAATTTAGAAACCACCTTTCTTCCTCATAGAATAACTCAATCAGAATATGCTTTCATTGTAGATAGCCACAGTGATAGTGAAGAACATGCCTTTATAAATATTATCCAGGAATTCAGCTTAGTTTTCAAAGATTATTTACTATTTCTATTAAAAGTGTAGCTGTCCTCTAGTCCCGTGATGGCGAACCCATGGCACACATGCCAGAGGTGGCACACAGAGCCCTTTCTGTGCGCACGCAGACCGTTGCCAGCTGCTGGGATTAAAGGGTTTAAGCCCATCTGTTTCATTGTTGTTATACTTACAATAATATCTTCATCTGTAACAGAAATGTAGCTTACCACCTCTAACAAAATAATAAGTCACTTTTTAAATTACTCATTAATTTTCAAGCTTTAAGTATCAATTTTTCAAGCCCCATCACATAGTTTCGTAGCGAAGCATGGGTATCCAGCTAGTATAATACATATTATATATATTCATTCTCTCTCTCTCTCTCTTTCTCTCTCTCTCTCTCTCTCAATGACACCAATAAGGATCTCTCCTAAACTGAATTACGACAGAGGTTGGAATTTCATAAATATTCCATGCATATTGCTGGTGCATTTCCAAAAATAACACTACAGAAATATTGCTGGGAGCATGGTAGAAGATAACTATGTGTAGAAAAACTTTAGATGGTTTGTACATCTCTTAATATAACTTCCCAATATAAATTCTAAGACATTTGGGAGATATCAAATAAGATATTTATAATAGAATTAATTTATTAATCATTATTATTTAGTAATTACTAACCAGGAATAATTGTTCTCCCAACCCAAGTTTTCTATTGTGATTTATAATCTCAGTCATACATTATCTTTTTATAACTTTCCCGCCCAGTTTATACTGCACCAAAAGAAAGGTGTTAAAAATGACTAAAGATAAGAAAGTAGTTTTAAAATAAAAATTGAATTGTAAAAACACACTGGAAAAATATTTAAACCAAAAAGCATTATGTACAGACATGAATTGGCCAATGTCATATAGAGATAGTCCTTGATTTATGACCCCAACAGAGCCCTAAATTATCTTTGATAAACAAGATAAGTGAATTTTAGTGTATTTTATGACCTTTCTCGACACAGTTGTTAAGTGAATCACTGCAACTATTAAGTTAGTAGCACAGTTGCTAATCGAATCAGGCTTCCCCATAGACTTTGGTTGCCAGAATGCCTCAAAAAGTGATCACATGACCCAGGACACCGCAACTGTCATAAGTACATGCCAGTTGCCAAGCATCTGAATTTTGATCCCGTGACCATGGGGATGCTACTATAATGGGAAGTGTGAAAAATGGCCATAAATCAATATTTTCTGTGCCATTGTTATTTCAAACAGTCACTTAACAGATGCTTGTAAGTTGAGGACTACTTCTTTATCTCACTCTTTTTCGTTTTTTATACCATTCTGATTCTCTACTTTCCATTATTATAGTAGCTGCTTCTTCTCTGTAACAGTTTCCTCAAAAGAATAATCTGGGGTTCTGGCATATGCATTTTGGCATTATTTAAATCAAATGCTTTGCAGCAGGAAAGTAAACTTCCTTCTTATCTTTTTTTTTCCTGTCCCATTGTTAATTTTACATTAACTGCATGATCTCACATTCCTTTTCTTAGGAATTGTTGCACTACTTACACATTCTCTTACATCTTCCTCCTCCAGTGTATACCTTCTCTAAGGGAATATACACTGTTCTTTCCAAGGCTATCACTAAATAAATGGTTGTAAGTCAAGGACTACCTGTAGATCTGGAAGATCTAAGAAAATCTAAATAAAGTCAAAGGATGGAAGGGCTGAATGATAAATAGAGGTCAGCAGATATGAGATCAGTTAATGTCTTGAGCAGATTTGTTATGACTCAAAGTAATTGTGTGGTCTTCAGGAAAAGCCTAGCAGACTAGCAATAAGAGACTTTAATAGGGCTTCAGCACTTTATAGTAGTATTTCTCAATCAGGGGTGAAATCTACTTACCTTCCCTACCAGTTTGGAAGTGCACGCTCTGCGAGCGTGCCATCATCGCACTTGACTTTTGACCCTCTGTGCATGCACAGAAGGCTTTGTGCATGCACAGAGGGTTAAAAACCAGGAAGCAAGGACGTCCGGCCAGTGGGCGGAGCCTTGCGCTGCTGACACTACTGGTTCACTGAACCACACGCCACTGCCACTACCGGCACGCGCGAGATGGGCAGAACTGGCAGGATTTCACTACTGCTCTCAATCTCAGCAATCTTAAGAGGCATGGACTTCAACTCCCAGAATTCCTCAGCTACTTTATTATGAACCCTTAGTTTCCTACTCTCTTGTATCACTATCTCCATTTTTTCCTATATAAAAGGCATGCTGTTTTGGTATAAAACACTTATTCATAAACCATTTACAAAAGTATTTGGGCACACTTTAGATATAAAGATGATAAAATATGATTTAATATGGGGAAAAGAGCAACTTGGAAATCATACAGCATAATTGTTTTAGAGATGTAAAAAGAAGTTGGGATTAGTCCAGGGGTGAAATGCTCCCGGTTCAGACCGGATCACCTGATCTGGTAGCGATGGAGGTGGGCGGTAGCAAAAATCCCTGCCCCCCCCCCATGCCCAGCTGAGCCATGCAATCATCAGAGGCTTTTTTTTTATTTTTAAAAGCATTTTTTCTACAACCTCTTTGGCTGAAAAACTGCTTTTAAAAGTTTTTTAAAAAAGCCTCTGATGATCATATGGCTCAGCTGGGATCATCAGAGGCTTTTAAAAGCA
>JANHZT010005832.1:7092-21782 GCA_032468215.1 Stegonotus admiraltiensis | reverse complement strand
TTATCCTCTGAAGTCTGTGTCTGTCTTGTTGGGTTGCAGAACCAAACCAGATAGTTATAGAGGTGCAGATGACAGACTCAATAATTCCTCTGTATTTCCATCAATATTGTGATAGGTAAACTTGTTAGACTTTCTCAAAGTTACCTCACCAAAGGAGGCTCCAAATATTAGAGCTGCAGGAAGAATCCATTATATTCTCTGCACTTCCCATTCCCTCTGTTCTGTGTCATATCAAGGCATGGTTAGCCCCATAATGCAAGGATGGCATGGCATGCATAAGAAACAGAACTTTTTTTTTAAAAAAAAGACATTTTGTGAAGCATTGCAGGAATAGGTTTCTGAAACTCAGTACCCTACAGAAGAGAAGGCTGGGATTTGCGGTCCAAAATATCAGTGGGTACCAGTGGGGACTGTTGCTTATAAGCATACCAACACACACACACAAAATAGAATGGCTGAACTGATACTGATCTTTGGAGCTACAATTCATGAAAATCAATAGAAAAGCAATTGAATGAATTTCTGGCTTGATAGTATCCTTCAAAGTTATGTATCCAACTCTATATTTTCTATTAACATAATTCTAGGTGAATAAGCCATTATTTCATTGGCTATTCGTTCACAGTATTCCCAAGAAATCAACTCTCCTCCTCTGCCTCCTTCTAATCTACACATGAAGCTAAATTGTAAAATAATGTCAAGATACTTCTTTTCCTAAATACAGCTACTTTCTTCACAATTACCTTTTGGCTAACTGTTTCATATAAATGAAGTGTTGCAGTATTGCACTCTCGTAGCCCATACACACATTTATGCCTAAATGAAATGTTCAATTTCCTTTTCTGCAGGTACTTCTCTTGGTATGTCCCATGTTATCAACTCACTTTGTATCTGAATCTTGTTCTATCCTTGGCAAGCAAATGTATTTCATCATGGCATATTTAAAGGGTAGAGAAAATGCTTGCTTCAGAAAAAAAAGATATCTCATATATCAATTTTCAGAAAAGGATATGAAAAAGAAAATTGATTTATATCCTTTCCTAAATACAGGATATTAATCTTTTGAAAGCAAATTTTATTTTCAGACACAATTACATATCCAGTGACTGTGTAAGGAACAAGAATTGTATCAATACCTATTTTGTCAAATAACTGGTATTTATTATTTCTGCAAACAGAATACCTCTATGCAAAATGAGTTGTGCACATACCTCCATTTATAACAATAGGTACAAGAACATTTTATAATCCAGAAATGTAAAGCTGTAGTAACTTATTCTGGTTTGTGTTTTGTAATATACTGATCCATAAATTTTGTCTTGCAAAACTGATTCCCATCCCATAGGTCAGCCATGTACATCTGGTAAGCACTGTAAACACAGGCATCTATCCCATGTAGACATGTTTGTCTACATGGGACAAACATCACATCAATTAAAAAGCAGGATATATGAACATCAGCCAGCAGTCAAAAGCCATGATTCCAAATCCTTAATCTCTACCCACCCATATGAACACCAAACAGCACCAGTTCAATTGGAGCAAACCAAAAATCATTGGCCAGACTACCACCCACCACACTTGTGAGTTCATTGAAGCCTGGCACTCCACAAGCAATTCCATCAACAGACACATTGGCTACAACCAGCCTATGAACCCCTCAGAATCCAAATCAACCACACAGCCAACCAGAGACAGCACCAACCCTCAACCAACCCTTGCAAGCGCCCCCCCCACAACCAGCACTTCACCACCCAATGACTCTCTTGTAAACTCCGCATCACAAGACCCATCACAAGATCTCACTGGTGACTCACACCTGACCTATTATAAGACCCAACACAAGAACCTCACTTGACATACCCATACCTGACCCATTAGAAGACCCATCACAAAACTCATCACAAGACCCTGACCTGATGGGACCCTCACCTGATGTGACGTCCCTATCACAAGACCTACTGTTCACATGAAGTCCTTATGAACAAAACACTGACACTGACATTCCCTCAACTTTTCTGAAGATGTTAACTAGCCTGGTAATGAAATGTTTGGAAACCAACCCACAAGCTCAGAGAAAAAACCTTCACCCTCATCCTACACCCAAGTTACACATATTTGTCACTATTTTAATAGCACTGTCTTGACCTTTCATACCTACATCATTGAGTTTGCATCATAGAGAGATGGAACAAGTGTTGTTTCTTGTTCCCGTTTCCCATGGATATCTATGATTGTGAGAAGTGAAGTACTGACTAAAAACCCTGATCCACCAGAACTAATCTTATGTTCTTGTGATCCCTTAGCCTAGAGCTTTAATACCTTCACTGCTTAGGACCAAAAGGATCACAGGTTGTTTAGTCATATATAAAAACAGTGTTTAGTGGCTCTTCTCTGTTTATGGATCAGTCCTAGAAGAAAAAGTTCTGGTTTCAATTGAATGTCAGACTTTAAAATCCTATAATCAACAAGCTTCTATTCAGCATCTAGAATGGACGTTTCAAGAAAGGATGAAGAATGAGTATATTTTGTAACATGAAGAGGCAAATTTCAGATACGTTCATTTTCCATTCCATATTTTAGTCCTAAGTCATTTGACATAGAAATACAGTTGCAAATCTAATTGTTCTTTATATGTTATCTCTGGTTTTAAATTTGACCCAATTTTAAAGTCCCTCTTATGGGAAAATCTAAGGGATATTGAGACTGATCATCATTTTCCTTATTTAAAAACTGTGTGAAAAATCCAGAATCAAAATAAATTGTAATTCACAACTTAGCTATTAATTTAAATCTTTGCACACAAGGGGGAGAGACCCTTAGAATCATCCCTGTCCAATCTTTATATTCACTTTGAAGAAAGTTACAGAACTTAATTTCTATCCCCACCCAAACCCTCAAGTAATTGACAAGAAACCCTTTTTCTATGCTGGTCATGCAGCTGGTATTTTGAAAACTCTGGTTAGTATCAGATGAGGATTTCAAACCAACTAGTAATCATTTTTTGGATGATTGAAATAATGGTCTTTGATGCAAACAAAAACAAAAACTGGGAACACAAGATGGGTTATGAGTGGGTAAAGGATTATGTGGGTGAGGAGTTGTGATGTGTTTTTTCAGAGATATTGGGCCCTGAAAGCATATATGGATGTGCCTATTGGGAGGCCCAAAGATGTGGTTCTGTGGTCTTAAACTTCTTCTGCATGCAAGATGTTGAATGTATCTCAGAGGCCTTGAATTTTCTTTGCTGTTGCCAAGCCCTTTGCTCAGCTACTTTAAAGCTCGCTGACCAACATCTGCCCGAACATCAAGTCATTGGAAATAGTGCAATCTAAGTTCATAAGAATGCTGCTTTTAGGAGCAACCTGAGCATCTAATTCAGTCCTGAGACTGGGCTACTGAAGATCAAGGCTGCAAATAATTATTACTGACTTGGGTATCATTGTTCCCCAAAAGAGCTAGTTTGCTTTTTGCTTAACTGAACAATTTCAATCCTCATTGTCCTAGTCAGTTACAGAAAAACTTTTCTCATAGTCTTTCAGGAGATTCCTTAGATTTTTTTTCCAAGTCACTAAGAAAATAATCAGAAAACACTTTCTATTTTGTGAATGTAAAATTAGGCTGGTCTGATCTTCTTTTTCGTATGAAAATGACAGAATCAGCATAAAGTGTCATTCACAAGGATTGCTATCAGATCAAAGCCTTATACATAAGAAATACAGATAGCAGAACATTGGACTAGACTAGACGATATCTAAGGGCTCTCCCAACTCTATTACTCTGTTAGAGCTAAGTATCAAACCCCTGTTCACTTCATTTGGAAAGAAATCCACATCTGAATTTGGCCTAAATTCAGAATCCTTTAGGAAATAAACAGAAAAATGTCACATGGAACCCACTAATTATATCAGTTCATTTATTTTACCATCCCAACAAAGGTACTTCTGCAGAAAAAGATTCAATATTCTATCTTCAGCAGGAAAATTTATTAAAGTCCCTTTAGCTTGCTGTACTTGTCCCTCTGGCTGTGGTGCTGTTAAATCTATTCTTCATGTATTGCTCTACTGACCCTCTTATAATGACAGCTGGAAAAAAAAACCTTATTTGTCCCTTGTTACTACCTGCTTCAGGTTATTCTGCTGAATTTTATGTTAACTTCTTCAGGGAACAAAACTTCAGTCACATACAGTAAATGTTGTCAAGTTTTATACAGTAGCAACAGATCACATTTGTAAACAATTTATGTTGGACTCATAATATCAACTAGACAACCTATGACCCTTTCCTTGAGAGAAAAGGAGTGGAGTCTGATGTGACCAGAATGAACATTAAATTTCCTGAATCATATTGCTGTTGGTTTGGTTTGAAAATTAAAGGAGAAAACATCAGTCTGTTAAAGAAGAAAGATGTATAGCTGCTCTTTGTTTAACAAAGGACGTTTCTGATTGATCTGCTATTCATTAAGAATATCCTAACATTTTCACTTTTTCCCACCAGCTTAAAGTGACACACAGATGTCACTGCTGGAATACTAGTTTCTCCAAATCAGCAAATCCGTGACCTGACCTTGCACTTTATGTATAATGAGAACAAAGCACGACTGTATTGGAAATTGGTCTGATGAAGAGGGACATCTTCACTTTCTGAAAATTCTTGGAATCATGACAATGCCATTTTTGTATGCACCAATGTTTATCGTTGATACAATTAGAATTTTGTAGGGTTCTTCCATAATCCATTGCAAAGTTGTGAAAGATCCAAGTTTCTTATTAAAATGATGGGAGATCTTGTCTTCAGTACTGGTTTATGTGGTGGCAATTCAGAGAGTTGAAGTGAATCAAAGAATTCCTTTTGAAAATGAGTGGCTTTAGTTTCTTCACTGACAGTATCGAAGGAATAGTATTCTTTCATGATTCCAGGAAAGCATCTAATGCATATAAAATTGATTTTTTTTTATCATTTCATTTAGAGGAAACAAAATACAATTCTGTGAGAATGGTTCTTCAGGATTGTCAAATGTTGGGAAGATGAAATCTATACATTCTTCTATAGTTCTTACCAGCAGAACAATATCTTTTATCATTCTCATTTTTTTCTGAATTTTGTCTTCTCCAACTTCCAAGAACTCAGCAACCATCCTTGTCTTTCTCTTAATTACATGTTTCTATCCAATTGCAACTTCTGAAATGAAACTTCTCATAAATACAATTTTTGATGCATTGATTCTCCATATTATTTCCTCTTTTCACAACTGGTAAAACCTGACAGAAATCACCACAACAAATAATTAGAATTCTCCTAAAGATCACATTTTTGCCACCTACCATATATCACAAAGACTCTGGTCTATGGCTTAAAATCTCTCCTCCCAATCATGGAGCTCTCATCTATGTTGAAAGCAAAGTTGTAATATTGAGAAGTTTTTTGATGTTACAAAGAGCATTTCCATTAACTTTGAAGGATATCTTGAATTTAATGTGCTTTCCTATCACCAGACATCAATGTTGCTGCAATTCCAGATGGTGCTACAACAATAGCAAACTCCCTATGTCCCCTAAGTTTAGCAAGGATCAAGTTGTTGATAAATGTCTTACCTGTTCCTCCTGGTGCATCAGTATAATTATTTAAGAAACATTACTTTTGCAAATGAAAGTATGTATCCCAGGATAATGTTACAGGAGCCAATCTAGTTCCAAAGGTTTACTCTTCCAACTTTCAGGCTCATACTGGAGCCCATCATCAGGGAACTTCTCTCTCTCCACAATATGTGCACTGGGATGTTCTACCCATGGTATTTAAATGGTTCCTTATTGTGTGTTAGCTTTTAGTTGTAGACTGGGGGATTGATGACTAGCTATTAAGTTGTTAATTGTTGTTTCCTTGTGCTGCCTAATCAGATAATCAGCACTCCTATTGACTGATAAGGGACCCATTTTGATTTGATGATTGAAGACTGGCCCCTTCAACAGGCCCTCTTCAATGGGCCCTCTTCAAGGTGAATACTCCTGTGATTAAATCTAGCCAATCATTTGGCTGTTGATTAAAAAAAGAAAGATGCTATCAGATTTCAGGCCACTTTGGATTGCATATCATCTTAAAGAAAAATGAAGTATTGCCACACTTTTGTACATACATCGTGGCATCTAGACATTGTTCCATCATATCTCTTGGTCCACTTACACATTTTGAAGAGAGGATGATGAGTCTTCTGAATGTTTATAAAATCATCATTATTCAGTGCATCAGTTAGGCCTCCGTATGTTGTTGATCTCAAGATTGCTTGATTTATTGGGATGTAACTGAGCCTCTCACCTTCAATCTTAGCAGGCATGTCAAACAAGTATTGTTGGAACAGACGTTGTCTTCTGAGAGATTATTAAACTCATTCTTGTGGTTCATTATTTAATATGCATAGTGACACATGGCCATTGTTTCTTGTTATTCATCATAATGCCAGCCTCTAGCTTCAATTGGAAAGAAACGTTTGTAATGAAAACTGTTGTATGAGGGATATAACTGTGAAATTATTTGCAAACCACTTCCTTATTTTTTTCAACATAAGGTGCCATGTTTTTGTTTCTTGTTCACTATAGTTTGGTATCATAACAGCATCTTTGCAGAAATTTGTGCATTAAATTTTTTCTCATGTTCAAATGCCAATCTTGCTCAGGATCAATGACAATGGACATTTTTGCAATCTCTCAAATTTTTCATTTTGCAAGTTGAAGGGATACCACGGGGTGGAGCATGTCGAGTCCTCCCATGGCAAGTTTCCCATGATAATTTGTCCTGTGCTGAGATGGCAGTGCCAAGATGGTCATGCCAAGACCAAGGTAGCCATGGGAACATGGCAGTGGCACTGAGATGGCCATGCCAAGGTGACTGTGGTGACATAGACATGGCAAGATGGTGGCACTCAGATGTCATAGACCCTGCTGATTGGGGTATGGTATTAACTGTCTAATGTATAGCAATGATGAATTTGCCTTTGAATAATCATAGAAGGATTCCATCCAATTCTTATTGGAAGAATTTTTTGGCACCAAAGGATGTCATTTGGATTATCGTAAGCATATTATCTGATGTTCTTCCTGAACTCATTTGCAATAGCTTCATCATTGCTGTATAAATTGAAGAGTTCATTAGGTAAAGGTTGCAACTTGCTTCCTGATCTTTTCCTTCATACAGCAGAAATTGGTGATTTCTCCAAGGAAGACATGACAGTGAGGCAGCCTGTGGCTATCACATCAACATCAGCAGAAATATTATGCCATGTGAGGTATACATTTTGCCTTGCTCTTGCTCTTGCTCTGTTGAGGTCTTGTCATTGAAGTTAGGCTTCTAATGTTGAGGAACTCTCATATCCTGAATGTTTGCCATGTATTATTGAATCAATTTTCTCTTTTCTTCTCCATATCTTTTTATCTCCTCATGCCATGCCTTTTATTGTCATTTTGGAGCCCTTTCATCCTTCATTTTTTCATCTCTTTTATGATTTGCTCTTTGTCTCTGATTCTGAAGACATGTATTTCCCTATTCTTTTGTCTTGCCCTCTCTTCTCCTTTTGTGCCTATTGTTGTCATTCTGGATACATGCATACCTCTCCTCCTTTTTCTCACTTTTTCTCATGTTATTTGTCCTGACTGATCCTAGAGTCTTCTAGCACTAGCCTCATCCAATTCTTTTCTCACCTCTTCCTTGCTAACACCTAACAATGTTTGTGTCATCTGTTGACCATGATATCCTACCTCTCTTTCCATGTGGCATAATTAGGTTGATGTTTTTTTTAAAAAATCCTAATGCTGGATGGGGCCTTCATCACTTTAGAGGAGTATCTATAATACATGACCATGGGATGCTGCAATGGCCTGAATTTTCCAAATAAAACTGGTGTAACATTGTGAAAATTTCAATTTCTTAGGATCAATGGGTTTCCATTGTTTTTATACATTCTTTAACTTACAAGAATTGAAGAGAAGTGTTTCTTCTGTTCAACAATGTCCAATTCTAAGTGACTGTCACAGAACATTTTCTGGACAAGTTTCTGCAACTTTCTTGGCAAAGTTTTTCAGAAATGGTTTGCCACTGCAACCTTTCTAGGGCTGAGAGAAAGTGACTAGCCAAAGATCAGCCATCTGACAATGCATCTAAGATGGATTAGACTTCACAGTCTCTTTGTTTCTAGCTTGATGCCTTAGCCACTATATCAAAATCAACAGAGCAAATCTGAGGCACCTTGATTCACAAATTGCTGCAGCATAATGCAATAGGAGCAGGAGTGACTTCTGACTTCCTGCTGGCTTCCCATTGACTTTGCTTGTAGGAAACTGTTAGAGAGTGTTGGAAATCATGTGATTGTGGCTAACCACAGCAATGTTGCAGTGGCCACAACTTTGCAAATACAACAGCTGTGAAAATCCTTAAAATTTCAATTATACAGGAATAATAAGTCTCAGATTTTGTATGCATTTTTTACATTAATAGATGTAAGGTATTCAAATATTTTTCTGCTATGATGCAGAGTTTGGGCTAACTGAAGGTTGTAAACAAACAGGAGAGATTTAGTAAATATATATATATAATCATATAGTAATGATATGAATATAATTTATTAAACTCATATACTGCCCAAATTTCAATGATTCTGCATTCAGTAATTTTATTTAATTCTTTGTAATTTATTTGTTGGTCATGAAAGCTGATTGCCATTAAAGTATATCATGCATTTAAATGACTGTTCTCAGATCTTCATTGATTCTCATTCATATTCAAATTGTTATTCCCTCCTCCATATTCCATAGATCTCTTAATTTATTTTCCTTAATGTCTTTCCAATTATTTATTTGAACCTGTTTTAAATGGAGTCATTTAAAATACAAATTGAAAAGCTATTATGAGTTTCTTTTCGTATTGCTACATTTCATAATCTTGTGTAACTTTCTCTAAAAGAATTAGGCTCTTTTTTTGAAAACATATGTTTTTGTACTCAAGTTTTAAAGTATCATAGATTTCTAGACCAACTTCCTACCCGGTGCAGGAATCCTCAAACCATTTTAGATAACTGGCTATTCAGTCTTTTCTTGAAAACATCTGGCGATAGAGCACTCACAAATCACAAATGGGCTGTTCCACATCATAATACCTCTCATAGTCAAGAAATTCCTCCTTAATAGTCCTCCTTAACTACCTTAATTGAAGGAGTATGGTTGATGTTCAGAGTAATGGGACCCTAGAATCTCTCAGGATATATCTAGTAGCTTAGAAAGTTAATCTATATATCTAGATAATGTTTTACTTACCTGTATAAAACGTTACCCTTTACTATTTCATTATTATATCTTATCTCTTTTGAAGATGTTGCTGTAATTGGTATTGTTCAAACATTCTAATAAAAAGTTTCTAGGGCTCTTTTCCTGGATTTGTATTATAAAGCATACATATAACAAATTTAAACTGTGATCCAACAATCATCTTTTATTTTAGAAAAAGCAAGGAAATTTGACTAGAAAATAATTGGTAATCATTATTTATTATTATGCTTCATTGCACAGGCAACCAAATGTTTATTTGGCTTTTTAGTCCATGTCTTCCCAAGTACCTGGGATAGGCAAACATTGTTGCTTAATGGTACCATTGCAGGATGTAAGCTGTTCCAAGTAAACCTGCCTTTTGCAGTTGACTGATGGTAATTTTGTCAATGCTGATGATATTCAAATAGTTCTACAGTTGTTTTGGGATTGCATCCAGGATGCTTATTACTATTGATAACTATTCAACTTTCTTTTGCTACAGTTGTTCTATTTCTACTGTACATCTGGAAATAGTAGTGTTAGAAACTATAGAAACTATCTACACATTTGCTTAAATCCATGAGATTGGTAAGCAAACTAGATGTACATCCATTTCTGCAACAAGCATGTCTGCTTCTATATACTAGCAGTTTTGCATCAGGTCAATTCATTCTTCAATTGGAATCATATCTTCAGATATGATCTGGACCAATCATCTCTTTGAGCAATCTTAAGACATGGTCAAAGTTAGCAACGGTATCAGCCATCTGTTCAAAACTAAATGCCTAGTCCCAAGTCAACATTAGTAGCTAGGTGCAAATGACTTCAGCTGCTAGAGGTAGAAATGCAACCAGAGGGACTATTTGCTGCACCTGTTCTTAAGTAAAGTTCCTGCCAGAGGAGCTTATCTGAAGATAAGCTTCCACTTCTGGTTGACTGGAAGAAACTTGTTGGATTCGGTTACATTGTTGTAGAGGATCATAATTAACTTATTAAAAATGTATTCAAAATATTACTTATATAAAATTTCTGTCAATTCAGTTTAAGAAATACTTTGTTCATGAAAACATATTTAAATACTGTAACTTTTAATGAGCTTAAAATAATGCATTCCATAAACAATTCTGTATGTTTTATATCAGTACCTATTGTTGTATTTTGTGAGTGAGATAAACCATAGATTAGGCTTTTTAATAGAGATTATTTGTGTTAAATTGAAACAGAATTATGATACAAATTTTACAGCAGCATTGTTAATTACAATCTAATGTACCAGTTTCCTGCCATCGATTATATTTGTGCATATTAATAAGGTGCATGTTTATGTGTTATTTTAAAACTAAATAGCGAGCCAAGAGCTTGTAGAACTACCTCTTTATTGCAGCTCCAGAACAAATAGGGATGAAGTGTATCTTCCACAGACCAGCCACTCATCTTTCAAAGAGCAACTACTAAGCAACCGGTTTTATTTTTTATTACCCTTTGTTAAAATTGCTCTCTGATTAAACTCCAACCATATCTTTTATGGAATTTGTAATTACAAGACAACTGAGTAAGAAAACCCAATTGGCTGGTCGTGGTTCTGAAACAGAGTCACAGGGTGGCACATCCACTGAAAAAGGTAATTGATGACTGGTCTTAAGGGAAGTTGAGGATATAGACTACCTATTGGCATTGAACAGCTGGTAGCATCTGACAAAATGTATCTCGTCTTACAAGCCAAGTAATGGTGGGCCTGATTAGCAGCTGGATGGGGAAATACTAGGGTGTACACCAGAGTGGGAAATAGAAAATCTTCCTACTTCTACATTGCTCCCTATTTATAAATTTTTGTCATTTTTGCAGTTGGAACTAGATAGTATGCTTTGCTGGATACAGAGCATCAATTGTAGCAGTAGGGAACTAAACAGTAGTTATTGGTAGATCAGCAGCCTGTTATAAGAAGACAAATTTCAGGAATTTAATAGCTGTTCTCTTCCAGTTGCTCTATAAACTCTAAGGCTTTAAGGATATCCATTCATGAAAACTGTCCTTTCTTCTCTGTAATGACAAATCAGCTTAGATTTGAACTGAAATCATATATAATTTGATTATGTTTGGTGGAGATGTCCTAGCCTGGATAACTGAGAGCCGGCAGGATATACTGTATTGGCAGGTCTGGATACAATAGTAAGTCTGTTGTAGAGTTCATAAAGAAAATAGTAGGAAAATAATGTGGCTGTTTCATAGCAATATCATTCCTCCAGGATTCCTGTGAAGAAGTTGGGTTTCAGAAAGTGAGTCTATCTCAGCCTGGGGACCAGAAATATTTCTGCATTGATCATCTTATGGCCTGTGAAAATACCTGAAAAGCTAATGAAGTTATTAGCAGAGTTGGAATTTTGGAATGCTTTTGATTCAAGGCTTTTTCTGGTACGTCAGACTGAGAGAATGGCCAGAAGCACTTTTAACCAGCTCCAAACAATATATCAACAACTTTATCTATTTTTAGAAAGCTAGTAGAGATGGAGACCTCTTCATTGACATCTGCAGTGAGTTTCACATGAGGCTACTTTTGGATATAATGAAGAAATATCAGCTACTGCAGAATTCAGTGATAACTAGCCAGCACAGTCTCTGGAATAATCCAAACGGGCAACATCACTGTCACACAATATTAAAATGATTTACATTGGTTTCCAATTTATTTCTAGATGACTGGTGATCCACCATACTCCAGATGACTTAGATCAGGAATGTCCAACCTTGGCAACTTTAAGACTTATGGACTTCAACTCCTAGGATTCCCCAGCCAATATTATAAACAAGAATTTTATGCAAGTTTTTTTTAACCAGCTTCCCTAAGTACAAAGCAAGACAAACGTCTGGAATGCTCCATTATTTTTGTTAATTTCCAGTACTGCAGATACACAAAGTAGAAGTTTTATGTAAGTTAGTATTGCACTTAAGATTCCTATATGTGTTTTGGAAAAAAGAAAATCATACATTTCTGTCAGCAAAAGGCAGGATTAGAAGTTTACACACAGCCAAGATTCAACAGTAATCATTATTCAGCCTCAATGGATTATGTCAAGGTGCACCCAATTGACAAACAATATAAAATTACTTATATATGATTTCCTTGGCCAGAATGAGAGGTTTGGTCTCTATTATTATTAATGCACTTCATTGATTCAGGATGAGGTCTTTTCAGTGTTTGTGACTTCCTTTCTGATCTATATGAAATAATAGATAACCCATGATCTACTGGGCCATTGTTTCCGAGATATCTCCTTACCATATTCCTCAGTGCTTTCAACAACCTCAAAGCTTCTGATGTGCTTGAAATTCTTTTTTTTAAAAAAGGGAGATATTCACAGATGTATCTGCCTTGAAAGTACCATGTGTTGAACTGTATAGCACAGTCAAACATCAGTAGGTGGCACAGGAAATGTTTTATGACATGTTATATTGTGTCATAAAATGCTTTACTATAATTTTATGTCATAAAATATTTTATAAAATTTGCCTATTTTCAATTCATAGCAGTCATGGGTTCCACGTTTTGGACAGAAAACGTAAGGTAACCGCTTTGAGGTACCTTGGTTCAAAAATTGTTGTCCTTTGTTGTTGTTAGTTGCAAAGTCATGTCCGACTCATCACAACCCCATGGACAACATTCCTCCAGGCCTTCCTGTCCTCTACCATTCCCCAGAGACTATTTAAGCTCATGTTGTCCTACAGTTGCTTATTTTCCCAACCATAATTAAATGTAAATAAAATCTGGCAATACGTCATGTAGTTTCATTTTATTTTCCTTATACAGCATTTCCTTATTTTAAACAAATATACAATGCCTTTTTCTTACATTCTTTATTCCGAGGGTACTTCCTTTCAGTAAATGTTGCAATTTAATAATGACTTAAATTGAAGAACTGCTAAAGTGTTTTACTAACTTGAAAAATTAATTTTTAAAAGTTTTTTTTCTTTTGAATACCACCTGACTTCAGCTTCTATAAAGCATTTTGCTGGAGAAAAGTTAGATTAGATCTCTTTTAATGCATGCCAACTGCACATATAAGCCAAAACTACAAGTGATTAAATCTGACAAATTTTTCTTTACCACCAAAAGCTGCAGGAATCTAGCTTGATTGTGGAATTAAAACTGGGAGTGGGTGTTAACCACTTTTGTATGTAATTTACATATTCCAGATTATTCTCCGAACTGTTATTAATACCACAGGGTGGGAAAGAATGTAAAATACTGTTACATTAATTCAACAAAAGGACAATTTGAAAGGAAAGATAATTTCAGGGGAGAAAATAGTGGCAAGAAAAAGGTTAAAACCATTCTTTCACAGTGCCCCCACATTCTTGATAATGTTCTTTGAATTTTGAATAAAATATTAAATTCATTCTCAAGCAGAAATTTTGTAAGCATTCTATCAAACGTAGTTATAGCTACTTCTATTTAATTGTGATAAATGCGCAAGGATTACTGTTATCAGTTGGGGATAATGAAAGGTTTGTTTATATGAGTACAGCTATATGCAGCATATGTAGCATTTATTTTGAACTTACATATTAAATGACTCAAGAGGATCAGGTATATACCTATCTTCATGTAAGAATGGATATCATAGAGAAGAATTGCTAGTTAATGTCAAGCATACGTGGCAAGATGGAACAAAAGTCTTACTGAATTTTTTGATGTCCTTGGATTAAACTTAACTTGTGGCACCTTCCTGGACAAGTCCATGTAGCTTTCTTAGCAACATTTTTTGAATCTGATCTGGTTTTGCCTTCTTTCAAGGGCTAAGAGAAAATGGCTTATCCAAAGTCAACTGACCTGGCTTTGTGCTTAAGGCAGGACTAAAACTCAGGGTCTCCCAATTTCTAACCCAGTGCCTTTAACCACTACATTAAAGTGGTTCTCACCATATATGTAGCAACTTCTTATATTTCTACATAACTCTTTCCTTCCTTATCTGTTACTAAAAAAAATTCTTCCATGGAATACAGAACCATAGGACACAGTCTTTCATAGTGCAGTGACATTTTTCTTCAAAACTTCCTTGCTTACATGAAAAAAATGGGAGGACCAGTAAGAGACCACTAGAAGAAATTATGATATGAATCAGATTGAATTTAGATTATTTTATATTTCAAGTCATATTTTGAGTCAAGAAAAGCAGGAAAAAATACTTGCTTCACTAGCTCCATTTAGCCTGCGTAGGGTAGTCGGGACTTCTGAAATGTATAGCACTTTCCTTGCTAACAAGATGGAGACCTGGAATATGCAGCCGCGCGGGTGGTTATGGGAGCAATGTGGCGCTACCATGTAACACCCCTCCTGCACGAGCTGCACTGGCTTCCGGTGGTCTTCCGGGTGCGATTCAAGGTATTGGTTACCACCTTTAG
>JANHZT010005830.1:55626-66699 GCA_032468215.1 Stegonotus admiraltiensis | reverse complement strand
ATACAAAGTCAGCTTATTGCCCCCACAAACCGGGTCCTCATTTTACCTACCTTAGAAAGGATGGAAGGCTGAGTCAAGCCTGGTGAGAATTGAACTCGCAGTAATTGCAGGCAGCTGGATACTAAATACTCACTTTAACAAGAGCATTAGTCTGCTACGCCACACAGGCTCCTTTTTTCTTGTAGTTTTTTTAATTGTAAGCCACTCAGAGTCATGCGGTTGAGATGGGTGGCTATATAACTCAAAGGAATAAATACTAAAATAAACAGTCAAATGAGAACTTGTTTCTAACAAATATTATTTGTTCCTTAATATATATGCAACCTTTCCTGCTGGTGCTCCATGCACTGTATCCATCTTGAGTGGATTAATATAATCCGTGTAATTATTAGCTGAATATCAGTAGGAAGACAGAAATGCTCTATGTCCTCAGAAATGCTAGGGTACAGGTGGCTGGAAGCTGAGACCTTATTTTTATGGATTAAAATTATCAGATTTAATATCTGAGCCTGCTTTTTCTTTTAACTATATAACTCTTATACTGTCTACTGTTATTTTGATAGGTAGGTACCTATTTAGCTAGATAGGTATCTACCTATTAAAGGAGACTATGTCTCTGTAGACTTGATTTTGCTTTGCTTTTGTCCAAGCAATCTGTCAGAGGTGGATAGTACTATTTTGACTGGAAATATTTATCCAGTCCTGTTGCAGTAGAGTTTTCCAATGGGGTTATATTTTGATTTTTAAAAAATTGATTTAATTTCCCATGAGAAGAAAGGAAATTCTTGGTTTTAAATTAGCCTTTTATTTTAAATTCTGAGAAAAATCACTTTGAATATCAGAAATTTCAAAGTAGCATCCCTCAAATGTTAAGTTTGTCAGCTGTTTAAGACTGAGGAACTTTTCAAATAAGGATATTTTGCTGGATACAAATATCTTTTTATGGTTAAATATTTCAGAGTGTTAAAAGCTTGTTAAAAGAGTTAACTTGAAAAGTTTTTTTGGGGGGGGGGTAACTGAACAGTAAATTATATTTGCTGTAGTAAGAGCTTTACAATTGTGAAATAGAGTGTTCTGCTAAATCAGTAATGAACCTAAATTGAGTCAAGTGAGCAATGGTATATTGATGAATAATGAATATGCATCCATTTGCATAGACATTAAGGGAGGCGTTTAAACTGTGCATAACAAGTCCTTTTCATTTATTAAAAAATCTAGCATGTTGATAAACAGATATTCATATACTATATGTGAAACTATAGCTTTACATTGTGAAGCAGTGTATATCTAATATATCTTCAGTGAATACATTTAACATCTCCTTTGAATCAGCAGTGAATATAAATGATATTTCCAATATTACTTGGATAGCAAATTGTAATAGAAGACCATGCTTGAAGTATTTGTTTTGTAGTTGGTAGGTCAGTGATGCATTAATTCACTTGTTTCACAGACAGGTCATTATTACATTTATTTTTAAAAAGGAAGCCAAAACTTTATTGCTATAGTTGTATATGCAATTTTAAAACCCTGCATTGAATATGTAAATACACTTAGCAGCATGTTTGTTTCTTATTTGTTAAAAGGTCTCAGTGATTCTGTCCTCACTTTAGTTCTAGTAGCAACTTCTTTTTGCTGGTGCTTTTCACCAGCAACGTAGTGTAAGAAAAAAAAATCAGTATGACTGAGAAATCCCAAATGCTATTATTTTAATAAAGAAAAATTGGTGTTAAGTTATTTATACATTGAATGAATACTGAGTAATTTAGAATATGGCCCATACTTAAAAACATCTAGCAACAGCAGCAAAAAAAAAAAATCCTCCAAGAGTTCTTTTGCAGTTTGTCCTCCTATGTGTATCTTTAAACCATGCTGTAACTCTTTAATTACAAGAAGCAAATAACTGATTTTTTTATAACAGCCTGTTGTCTTGTTAGTAATAAAAAGAGTTAAAAAAACAGCTGGAGTTAAAGTTTGCAGTCAGTAAAGGACTAGATATATAATTGCAACTAATACCTAAATGTGGCCTTTTTATGTAACCTACAGTAAGTATGAACTACAGCATTATACCAGATGAATATCTGGTTTTGCAACAAAGTTGTATTCATTGTGGCACGTAAATACGGTAGACTTCCACGTTTACAGAAGACAGAACTGAACTTTGATCTCTTCCTATGTTCTCAAGGTGTTTTAACAAAGGCAAGCATAGTAGCAGTAACCTAATTCTGTTAGTCATCCTAGAGCAAAACGTAAAATTGGATGCAAGGCATAGATGAATTCAGCAGTGTTATGATATAGGTAGACTAGACAGCTCGCTGTCATAATTTAATGACTACCTGCCATACATGGGAGTTAAGGCTGTCATATGTCTTCCAGCATTGTTGACTCCTAATGCAAGCTGAAAATGTACCTTAGAATCCTCTGCAGTATTTCAGGAGCTTTTCAGGTGAACTTTCTTTTCATGTGCAGCCACTGCAGAAGCTTTGCACTGATTCTGGCATGGCCGATGCCTTATGTAATTCAATAATGTGATGAACAGGCTATCCAAGTCATCAGGAACAAACTGCTATGTTTTTTTCTAGGATAATAATACCAATCTAACCCAGTGCTTACTGTCATGTGGATATGTTATGCTATAGGAAAGAAAAGGGAATTTTATGATGTTTCACTATTTAAATTGATTTAACAATATCCAGAGCTAAATTGCTAGTAGAATTACTCACTAGTAAATTTACTAGTGAGGCAGTTCAAATGCAAAATGAAGTTCCCTAAGATTGTAGTTGCCTCTTATTATAATTTTGCCTTGTTTTTCCCTTTACTGTTCATTTTCCACGGTGAACTACAATAACCAGATTATAAAATTGGCTTTGTTTTGGGAAAGAGCCAAAGTTTCAAGTTACATCACGTTTTTGGTTCCAGCAACTAAATACCACAGTTTTGCTAGTGACCCTACCAGCCAATGCAAGCCTTTGTGGTACAAGAAAAAGTGGAGGGGCATATTCTCTTCATCTATGTTATGATCTAGTCACCAAAGTATACACTTTTGTAACACATGGACTGTACTGTGGTTATTTTACCAACAGAAAAGAATATAGCTCATGATTGCACTGTAGAGTTCCTTGATTGTTTACTGCTTATTGGGTGTTAATCCTATTTTCTCTACGTTATTTCAGGACAGGTAGTCCTCAGCTTACAACCACAATTGAGTCTCAAATTTATGTTGTTAGGTGAAACATTTGTTAAGTGAGTTTTGTCCCATTTTACTTTTCTTGCCACCGTTGTTAAGTGAATCACTGCAATTGTTAAATTAGTAACCCACTTGTTAACGAATCTGGCTTCCCCATTGACTTTGCTTGTCAGAAGGTTGCAAAAGGTGATTACATGACCTTGGGGCACAGCAATAGTCATAAATATGAACCAGTTGCCCAGCATCTGCATTTTGATCACATGATCATGGGGATGCTGCAAAGGTCATAACTGTGAAAAATGGTCATAAGTTACAATTTTCAATGCCATTGTAATTTCAAATGGTCACTAAATGAACTGTTATAAGTTGAGGACTAACTGTAGTTATTTTTTGTATAGGCATAAGACTAGGGAAGTTCATTGAAAGTTAAAATAAAGGTAGAATCATTCTTGATAGAACATCTTACAGCTCCGAATACATGGTTTAAATGCATTTTCAGGCAATCAGCTAAACAATTAAAACGCCCTGCTTATCATTGTTTTTCAGATGTTACATAACATTTTGGCTTTCTCAGCATCATGTGTTCCAACTTAGAATTTCCCTTTGGAGGGGCATTTCCCCTCCAAAATACCCTTTCAATATGTCCTTAACTTGAAAATTAATTGGAACAGGGTATCTTCCTTCTAATCTAGTTTAGGTCAGCCTGACCCAACTCAGAATGTACTAACACTTATCAGAAAAGGCATCATACATACTTCCCCTTTCTAAAAACCTCCAATGTAAGTTTAAGATAAATGTAGGTGCAAGCTAAGCAGAATTCCATTTAAATTTAATAAAAGGAACATGGCTGAAATCAATACAATTTATACAGTATAGTTAGTCCCTGACTTAAAACAGTTCATTTAGTGACCTTTTGAAGTTACAACAATAAAAAGTGACTTTTGACCATTTTTCACACTTATGACCGTTGCACCATCCCCATGGTCACAACTGATTAATATTTATGACAGTTGCCGTGTCCCTGGGGGTCATGTGATCATCTTTTGCAACCTTTTGACAAGCAAATTCAATGGGGAGCCAGATTCACTTAGCAACCATGATTTAACAACTGCAGTGATTCATTTAACAAATGTTGAAAGAAAAGTCGTAAAATGGGGCAAAACTCACTTAATAAATTTCTCACTTAGCAACATAATTCTGGGCTCAATTGTGGTCGTATGTTGAGGACTATCTCTAGCCTCAAGCAAAGGATTGCAACTTTATTTAACCTTCAGTTTCTCATTTTTCTAGTAGAAAGAAAGCTCGGGTTTTACTTGGCTAAGATTACTTTTTCATTGCAGTTCAACTTGTTGCTCACTCCAATTTCTATCTTGTTTTCTGGCTGGTGCTAGGAAATACCAATAAGCAAGTGGTAACATTTAGTTCCACCTGTTTAGCAGATGAACTGCATTTGTTGAAGCATAGGTGGAACTAGAAGTCTCTGCATGGATGCTTTTAACTTTCAAACTGTGGCTAAAGCCTCCATTTAAAAGCCATTCAATTTTCATGCTTTGCTTTGAGTTTGCTTTGCATTGCATAATTTCATAATATGCTACTGTTTCCAAATGTGGGCTGGTTTCAGTACTGAGTATTTTGATATGTGAACACAGCAATAAACAAATGTCAAGCAGGCAGCCTTTAGAATTATGTAGGCAACTACTTTGAAAAAATTAGAATTTGCCACATGTAGTTTTCCCTTCATGTATTTGTTTCATGTCTGAAGATTAACTGCTTTTATAAGTCATCATGTGGCCATAGGGGACCCTGCCTTTAACTTCTAAATTATATACCAGTTAAGACAGCTGTATGGGATTTTTAAAGATAAATTCAGGAGCAAATCTTAGAACTTAATGACAAATAGTAGAAACTGTTTTTTATGCTTGGTGTGTGTATTCATTGTCTCAATACATAGGTATAATTGTTTTCCAAAAGTGATTGTAGTTGGAGATCGGAATATTTAAAAGGAAATTGTACGTCTTTTATATTTAGAGAGCTCTGTGCCTGTCTGCAAAGGCCATGGAGAAGAGTTTGGAAAGCAGTGTCAGCATCAGCTTTTTGAATCCACTGGTACTCTTCTTTAGAAAATCTGCCAAGTGTCTGGACCATCTTCCTGTAATCTACGTATTTGTCTGCCTCAGTGCCCTCTCTTTCTGCACAGGTGAGACTTAATGCTTCTTTCCAAGATACTTACAATTGTGAATGAATAAGTATATATCAATTTGTGCAATGTAAACAGATTTGATTTATGTTCTATGAATTATCAATGTAAAGCTTATGAACACCCATTGCTAAGATTAACATTGTAGGAGAAAAGCCATGTTGGTCTATTAGTAGTCAACAATCAGAAGTATCTGGTAGCATCTTGTTACAGTAAGAACTTTTATTAAATGCATATACATATGTTTTTTAAAGTGAGCTGTTGTTCCTGAAAGGTGTTGCCTTTTAATAAATGTTGACTGCACCTTGAATATCATTATCTTGGAAATTGTCTCTTGAAATACTTTTAAGCAGGAGTTAGACATAGAGCTTCCCACATTATATGATTTTTAGCCAAGGTTTGTTAAGTTGGCACTTTATCTACCTACGCCTTCGGACCATCTGTGTGCTCTGAGTTTTCACACAGTGTTTTTTCTCCTTTTGAAATACAAAGCTCTAAATGAGCGTGTCTGCTTCTTGTGAGCGTTTGGGTGCCCATCTTCCAATATAACATACATGGTAAACAATGCCAATTATGTATGTTGTATGTAATTAATGTGTAGTGCTTTTCTATACCAGGTACTTTTTTCTTTCCACAAATGTATGTATGTATGTATGTATGTATGTATGTATGTATGTATGTATGTATCGAACTATCCTAAAACATCTATCTATCTCATATCTATATATCTATCTATATCTAATCTATATATCTATATATACACACATACACCTATACATACACACACTATTTCTAAGTAAGACAGGGTGGTTTTATGTGCCACACAAAACTCTGATGAGGGGCTATAGCAGGGGTGTCAAACTCACGTCATCACGGAGGTGCCATGTGATGTATCTTGACTTCCCCCCGCTTCGCTAAACTGGGCATGGCCAGCGCGTGACACATCTGGCCTGTGGGCTGCAAGTTTGACAGCCCTGGGCTATAGGGATATTTAAGATTGTTTTAGAGAGAAATAGAAAAGGTAAATACTTAGCAGGAAATATTTAACTTTCAAATTAATTCCAGAATCTTAGAATGGTACCATAGACACTTGCTACCTCTACATCCTCATGTAAATAATTTTGATATAACTAAGAGATTAAAAAGCTTTGAGGCACATAGGAAATATTGGGAAATTAGATGAAATATCAAAATAAAAGTTGTTAACAGGTTCTTTTAGTAATGATAAAGACATTGTACAAAGACTTAACTGTAATTAGTTATTAAAGAGCTACATTGATATGATTCAGGAATAGAGTTAAAATAGCTAAATAGTTGTTTTTGGTTGAAGGTTCTTGATACAAACTTCTTTATAGAATGCCATTGGGTTCAAAAGCTCATCTGTAAGCTGTGACTCCCAAAGTGGTCCTGAAAATGAAAGGAGGGAGCTTGTATCACATGCTGACTTAGCAGGTACTTCTCAGTGGGAGAAAGTTTTCTCTTTAAGCAGTCAGAGAAGACAAATCAATGACTCAGGGGAAAAAAAGAGAAGGCGCTTTAGTATCTAGCCTGTATTTGCAAGGTTAAAGAGGTATTGCAAGGAGAACTCTTGGAGAATACAGTAAGTCAACTTTATGGCCTGTGGAAAATTGCTAGGATAATTTGTTAAACTTTTCTCAAAATAGTGCAGCATTTTATCTCAATTAGTTGCTTTTTCAAAAATATTTCTTCTAAAAAATTCTTACCAACTGGAAAATTGGTATCTTTAGAGAAGGCTCTTAAACTGACACTATTATACTTGAACTCATTATGTTAGTATGGTAAAATCTCTCTTTTCCTCCTAACCTCTGGTGTCTTTTTTGACATTTGATAACTGGTTAAATTGATTAAGTTGACATGCAGTAAGTGAGTCATTGATCTTTAGCATTGCACATACAAAAACAGATTTTAAAGTCTCTTACATTTATTATCTTTATTTTTGGTTGGGATACACAGTAAAAGTAGAAATCACAAATTATTTAGTTTGAATGCCTCTGTTTCTTTGAGATTAGTTATCTGTTTCCTAAGTTCCACAAAATTATGTTTCAGTGCTGTCTTTTTCTTGATGTTTTTTTTAAATGTAAAGCAATTAAAGCATTTCAGGAATATCCTAAATACAGAACTAAGACACAGTTAAAGGAATAAGTACCCTGTACTACAATGCTATTGCTGGCTTCTCAAGCATGTTGTTTGTATTAAAGAGTTGTCATAATTCTTATCTTGCAAATACCGTATTTTTCGGACTATAAGATTCACTGGTGTATAAGACGCACCAAGATTTTGAAGAGGTAAGTAAGAAAAAAAAGGGTTTTGCCCGCTCCAGCCCCCAGGAGCACTCTGCAGGCCTCCCAAACCCTCTGCACACTCTATTTTTGCAAAAAATAGACCCATTTTTCACAAAAATGGGACAAGCGGGGCTGGGCTTCAGGAGGCCAAAAATGGCTGTATAAGATACACCAACATTTCCACCCTCTTTTAGGGGGGGGAAAGTGCATCTTATACTCCGAAAAATACAGTACACCTTTCCTTGTTTTCTTTAACTCTTCCCCTTCCTCTATAAACATTTAAGCTTTTGTGAAGAAGATGTTCACAACATTATGACCTTGTTTCATATTTACAAAAAAAAAAAATTCTTACAATGATATTTTTATTCCAGACTACTATGTTCCAAATTTTGTGCACATTTCAAAATATATACCAAAAGTTTTCTGACAAGCTAAGCCAGGAAACTTTCATAAACTTTCCATTTTTTTAAAAAAATACTTGAGAAGGGTTTCTCTAGCAGATTGTACTGGCACAGTCTGTCTCAACCTCTCTCCTTTCAAAATGAATAAATGTATTCTTGCAACAGACAAACTTCTGTTCCCTCCTGGACAAGTGGATATTGTCTAGCGCTTAGTGTATTGCACATTAAAAAGTCCTGATTCAAACAGTGATGTGATTCTAAATTGTTAAAATCAGTATTTTTCCAGGTGGTTCCTCTCTTGAAATTAAATATACTTATGTGAAGGAGGAATGTATTAATATGCCCAACTGCTTTTTCTCTAAGATGATTTTATTTTAATATGTGCAGTGCTTGCCCTCCTTCCAGAGATCTGAATAGCCCCAATCTTGTTGGTCTTCTGGATGACTGTAAAACTCTGGCTTTTCCTGTAGGCATTGAGCTGGGTTTTTAATTGATCCCAGTAGAGGTGTATATCATAATTATAACTGAAAATGAGTAAGAAGCCTCAAATAGTAGTATACATTTGTGTGCAGGTTGAACATTCATACTTGCAGATGAGGCTCCTGAAACTTGACCCCATATCATATGTAGACCTCAGTGCTTAAAAGGTTCCTCAGTATCTCTCCTTTAAGGGCCTATGTTAAAGCTGTCACGTAATCTGTAGAGATTTTATGATGTGACTGTTTAATAGACAAGCTTATTTCCTGTTTGGTGGTTATTCAGGACGTCTAACATGCCATTATGTGATTGCAGCATATTAAAGCAAGCAAAACTGCTTTAGTTTGAGAAGCTTCTAAAGCATATTGAGAGTTTACGTAAGGAATTAAATACTATTACAGTTCAAGCATAAGGCTTGAAAATCAGTTACATCATTGGTGGAGTGATGAAATATAAGGTGAATATAGGTGTCCCAGGATAATGTTGCAGGATCCGATCTGGGTTGGTCACTGGGACCAGAAGTTTTGTCTTCTGAGCTTCTTCTAGCAGAGCAAAGTTCCCTGAAGATGGACTCCAGCACGTCAGAAAGCTCGGAAGACAAAATCTCTGGTCCTGGTGACTGACCCAGATTAGATCCTGATGAGATATAGTTGAACATTAATTCACAGACTCCTTTACACCAGTCTTCCCATCCTGATGCTCTCCTCTGTACAGACCAACTCTGTAAATTATTGACTTTTCTTCTGGTGTTTGTTAAACATCTTTTTCAAAACCAGGGAAAATTTCAGAAATTTATTTGTTTTATAATATAATCATAGTTTACTATGTTGTTCCAGCCAAAACACAAGAGAAAAAATACTCTCTGTTGTGGCCAAATAGTTTAAAAGTTAAGATGCTGGAATAGGGGCAGAGAAACTCAAGTTGAAGTCCAGCATTATGTACAGAAGTCAGCTGGGTGACCTTGCGCCAGCCATTTTCTCTCATCCCTAAATCAGCATCAGATCTGGAATAAGCCCTCTGAAAAACAACCCCCTTGTTGCCTCATGCATTGACAAATTTCACTTAGAGAGCACAGTGCAAAATAAACTGGAACTTAGTGAGACAAATGCTAACATAAGCACAACAGATAATGGCTGCAAACCGAAAACTTTAAAATTAAGTATTTTAAATATGAGGCAGCTGGCAAGAAAATATAATTAGGAATATTTTGCTTTGCCTAACTATATTCAGAAGTTAAATGCTCTTCCTTTCATTTCCTCCCTACCATTCCTACTTCAAGCTGGCAAGAATATTGTGTCCTCTTTTTAATTACACTGTAATGAATTGTTAGGATGCTTGATGGATTAATCAATGCAATTGGCAAATACAACATCTTGTAAGAATTTAAATTGTTCTTTGCTGCAAGTTAAATTTGCCCCTACGTGTGCTGGGGCCCTGGTATGAGAGACCTCTAAAGAGAATTTGCAATAAATTCTGGCTGTCCGTTTCCCCAATGTTAAGAGCATTCTTTTGTTTTAATATAAGCATACTATATTCAAATGCTTTTCATTAAAAAAATTTCATCCTTAAAATAGTCCTGTAAGATATTGACCATATCTTCTTCTTATGGTTCATTGCAGTCAACCAGATGTTCAGACTGGATTTGGCATTTTTGTCTGCCTTTCGAGTCCTTCCCAAGGACTGATAGGCATTCCCAAGGACCTGCAATAATTGGCAGATGTTGATGTTTAAGGTGTTAGAAATATCATCACAGAATGTAAGCTGTTTTGTGGCTGCCTTTTGCAATTGACTGATGGTGAATTTGTCAATGCCAATGGTGTTCAAGTGAAATCCCAGCTGTTTTGGGATTGCACCTAAGGCGCCGATTACTATTGGTACTACCTTTGCTTCCTTTTGCCACAGATGTTCTATTTCTATTTTCAGGTTTTTGTATTTTGTTATCTTTTCCAGTTCTTTCTCTTCTCTTCTACCATCTCCAAATACTGCCACGTCCACTATCCAGACTTATTTGTCTTTCTTATCGACAGTTGTTAAGTCTGGGGTGTTACGTGGCAGGTGCCTGTCTATTGGAATTCCAAGTCCCAGGGCACTTTAACGTCTTCATTTTATATTACTTCCTCAGTTTTATTGTCATAATAGCCAGTTTAGTGTAGTAGTTAAGGCACCAAGCTACAAACTAGGAGGCGAGTTCTAGTCCCACATTAGGCATGATAGCTGGGTGACTTTGAGTCAGTCATTCTCTCAGCCAAATTCAATTGAAAAAGTCATTGTTGTGGAGAAAATGGGAGGGGGAAATATTAGGTATTAAGAGTCTGTGGTGGTGTAGTGGTTAGAATGCAGTATTGCAGGCTGACTCTGCCCACTGCCAGGAGTCTGATCCTGACTGGCTCAAGGTTGACTTAGCCTTCCGTCCTTCCAAGGTTGGTAAAATGAGGACCTAGATTGTTGAGGGAAGTATGCTGACTCTGTCAAGCGCTTAGAGAGGGCTGTAAAGCACTATGAAGCTGT
>JANHZT010005830.1:26149-45023 GCA_032468215.1 Stegonotus admiraltiensis | reverse complement strand
TCATTGTAAATTGAGAGAAATGAAGAAAATTTAAAATTATTATTATGTTATCAGTGGAGAGATACCAAGGACTCCACAGATACTAATCTTCACATAATGAGCCTAAGAAAGGAGGGAGACCTTTAACATGTGCAGCTAATTATCATGGTCATGTTAAAGCTTCTGCATGGCCTTAATACAACAAATGTCCAAAATGGTATAATAAACACATTACTTAGAGGTGGGAGGCAGAAGGGGTCATGTTTTGCCCTATAGTGGAAAACTGAATTTTCAGAGATGAGAAAATTGCACACTTGCTTCCCCCCAACACTAACTATCACCAAAGAAATAAGAGAAAATAGCACCAGGAGGACAAGTTGGATGGTCTCTGATATGTCAATACAAATAGAACAAACACCAATATAGATCCAGAGCTAGTGACAGAAATAGTCTATTTGGTGAATTAAATATTCGAACTGCTTTTTTGCCATTTTTCTGTAGCTTCTTATCAAGATATAAAAACCTTTTGTTGCTCCTAAATGGCTTTGGGGTTGAAAGCTATACTAATATTATTCAAGAAACTGAGCAAAGTAATCAATATAAAAGGGTGTTTTATCCATCTTTGATTTAGATATAGTGGTACCTCGGTATTCATTAATTAGTTCCAGGAGGTGCAACAAATATCAAAAATGATGATTACCAAATACTTTTTTCTCATAACGAATAATATAGTGAGTCACAAGGCAGACAACACCAACAAGTTCTAGCTTGTGTGTTGAGTACTAAACAATGAGTACTGGCACAATTTTTTTGCGTCAAAATGAACTGAGTACCATATTTGATGAGTTTCAAAGCAGTTGAGTACCAAGGTACCACTGTACTGATAAAGTCACAGTCAGAGTTAACATACACTACATAGAAAGACTACTTTTTATAAGAGTTTATTTTCTAGAAACTATATTTTTTTAGCTCTCAAATTGCAGTATTTCATTACTGGTAAAACTCAATTCCCTTTCTCTTAATTTCTCAGCATTATCTTTTGGATGCACAGTGTTCTCTGTCATTTGTCCTATTATCAGAGGTTCAATGCACATTCTAACATGTCCAGAAAAAGACAAATGCAGTGTAATTATGGCTTTTGGAAAATAGAAAAGGAAAATAGGATAAAATAGAGATATTTTTGTTATCCCACAATAAGGAGTCAGAAAAAACTAGTCAGTCACGAGTAGAAGTGATTGCTGTAATAAATGTTAGGAATAAAGCTAAAGCTGCTATTTTTCTATCTTAGCAACCATAGAATTTTAATAGGTTGTTTCTGCAGTCCTTCTGCAGTGAAACAGCAGTGACTTTGATCAGCAAGCTATGCTTCACATTTTTCTTGTTGAATCAGTTTCTACTGTCGAATTCAAGCTCACATACTGACATTTAGACTTATTTTATTAATCCTGTTAGGTACTTATTTTTTTTAAAATTATACCGATGCAAGACCAATATTTTTAAAAATAGCAGAGTAGAACAGGAAGTTGATATCTACAGAATCTCCTGCAATCTAAAATTATCTCTTGTAAGATTGCTTTCGCAAATGTTTCTGTTGCAAGGAAGTTTTATTCTCACACAGTAACAGTTGGGTTATATTTCAAAGACATAGCACTATCAGCACTATTTCTTATGTCCCAATGGTACAGGGTTTCCTGCTTGAGCATAGGGTTGGACTAGAAGACCTTTAAGGTCCCTTCCAACTCTGTTATTCTGCTAAAAGAAGCCCTCTTGATCTTGTACCATAAGAGACAAGGTTGGTTGGTTTAGGAGAAGATGCATCCTCTTTAAAGAAATAGACAAAATCTTGCTAAAAATTTTTTAATAGACTTGACTGGGGAAAAAAAGGATTAAGACTGGTTTTCATAAATTCGCTTATGAAAATTGACAAGATAGAAATCAAACATCTAAAAACCAAGGAGTGTACTATGATTTCTGATTTCTCCAAGGGATTGATGGGCAGAACAGGTAGGAGAGATAAATGGCATCTTAGAGAAGTTAGAAACCATTTTTGATCCAGCTAATCAGGCAAATCTATATTAAAGCTAGTGGTGAATATTATGACCACAATTGAACCCAACATTTCTGATGCTAAGCAAGACATTTGTTAAGTGAATTTTGCCCCATTTTGCAACCTTTCTTCTCACAGTTGTTAAGTGAATCACTACAGTAGTTAGGTTAGTAACACAAGTGTTAAGTGAATCTGGCTTCCCCGTTGACTTTGCTTGTCACAAGTTCGCAAAAAGTGATCACATGACCTTTGAATGACACTGCAACCGTCATGAATATGAACCAGTTGCCAAGCATCCAAATTTTGATCACATGACTATTGGGATGCTGCAATGCTTGTAAGTGTGAAAAACAATCATAAGTCACTTTTTTCAGTGCCATTGTAACTTTGAACGGTCACTAAAGGAACTGTTATACATTGAGGACTGTATTATAGATTGGAGTAACTCGTCAGATTCTGGCAGTTCTAACCACTAGCAGGTTTCAAGTGCTATTTTTTTACTTTACGGTCTGCAACTGAACGTCTGTTTTGTGCTCAGTGTTTTGGTTCTAATTGGTAGTACCTTTGTAGCAAATCTCCTTTTCTGACTGTCTCAAGCTCTTTCATAGGAGACTGGGGCCCAGAATTTTATCTTCTAACTCTCTTCCCAAATCACACATTTAGTAATAAAAATAACTTATTCAACCGCAATAACATATGCTGCATTTTTCCTTATAAACGTGGCCCAGATCATAGATGTTTCTGGATACTTCAGTTTAAGAATTTGATTGATGCTATATAAAAAGGATCAAGAAAATATGCAATTATACAGATAAGCCCAGTTAAAACTGAAATGTCCGGTTCATGCTGCTCCAGGCAACCCATTGGAATGGGGAAGGTCTGTGAAAGAATTTCCTGATGAAAGAAAGGAAATTGTTTCCATCTGTTCCTTAGATTTGTTTACACCAGTCTGATCAGTTTCTGAGTAAAATAATATTATATATTACCAAAACAAACCCCTCACTCACATTCTTGACCATGAAGACCTGCTTGCAAGCAAGATAAATATTGAGTGAATAGAAAATAAAATTTTATTTGTCTTGTTTTAGATAGCTAGCATAATCTCAATACTTATGCTATCCCAACATTAATCATCATCATCCTAGTGATCCCCATCCTCTAAAATAATGTTTCTCAAACTTTTTTTCTCCTATGTCCCCCATCGGGGCCTGGATACGGATATGGACCATACATGGTGCATTTTCTCACATCAGCAATATAGTATTTGCAATCTGATATTCTTAGCTTCCTTTAAGAATCCTAGTTGAGACCCAGTGTGCTCTACAGCACCTCAGTTTTACGTAACTCACCTGTTGTGTAACAGTCTACAATCACTTGGCGCAAATATTTGCATCTATGATACTATAATATATACCCAATTTGAATATTCGCTGTCAGGCTGGCTGGCAGGTCTTCAGAATAGGATTTCACAATGGTGATCCTCAGTTTTATAATTCTGTCCTTGAGAAGATACTGTATGTACTGTATACCATTTGCTTAAATAATAAGTATTTCTAGTACAAAAGTACAAATAAAGGTACAAACCCTAACCCTTGCTACAGTCCTAAAAAAGAAAATTCAAATTCTATTACAATTCCTACAATACACTGTTATAGCTGTATTGTATGCTTAATTTAATTTAATATTGATGTTTTTTAGAAATCTGATTGATAAAGAACAACAAAATATTTATTAACTAAGCAATATTTAGGAATAATTTTACTGCCTAATGGCAGTATTATCTCTGTAATTCATGAATGAATGAATTCATGAATAATTTCTGAGCAGCAGAACTGAGGAAATCCTCCAAAATAACAATTGAGAATTAAGTTACCTTTTTTTACGTTTTTAAGAATTGAGAACTGCTGTTGGTAACAAATTGTAATTGATGTTTATTCTCACAAACTCTCTGTCTCTCTCATATAAATTCTAGGCCCCTACAGGAGTTTCTACACCATATCCCTCTTCAGCAACCATCTTCCCCAGTCCTGTTGGGAACTCTGAGAAAACGAGACCATCCATCAATGTTTCCATCCAGACCTTCTCTTTAGAAAAAGCCATCCCAACTTCTAACAGTCTTCTGGGAAAAGATTTGGGGAAGGTGCCACAAGTTATCCCTGTTCCAACTGGCATTCCCATCAATGGTAGTGTTACTGCTGTTCTGACGGATCCTGCTATGGTACCTAGTACTCCTGCCCCAACACCAGGTAAGAGCAAACTTCTTTAAATGTTCTTAACCAGGATCCAAATTCTGGATTCTCTTAACATTGGTATTGTCAACAATGCTTGGAAGATAATTTTGATATGGCCTATGGGCTAATCAATAAACTAAACTAGCTAGTTTGGAAGATAACTTTTTCCCAATACTTTTATAAAAACAGCAAATTTTGTTATCTGAGCTCAAAAACAGATCTTTTGATTCTGTTGTACCAGATCTGAAGACAAATTAAGGGGGCATACATTTTGATTATTTTCTGCTTTCAGTCTCTACTGACCCAGTATGTTTTTAAAATTCTTGTATGCAACTATTATCCTCGTTTTAGCTTCCTAAAAAAACACTGAATAAAAAAATAAGATTAATTCTTTCTCCACGAATTTATTCAGTACTCAGGAATATGGATGGTGGCCTGGCTTTGAACTATTTAAAATCCAGATGTATTCTTATTAATATGTCTTGCTCTTCTTTCTTTGCAAATGTTGGCTGTTCCAAGGGAGCTATTTAAAGAGACTTGTATTGCTTTTCTTAAATTGAAGCAAGATTTGATTATCAGCTTCAGTGCTAACTGTCTATACCCAAATATTCAAAATACTACAGAGTCACGGTTCTGTGAGCTCTGACTACATACTTGGACTTTAAAATGTTTCTCAATTTCCAACTCAGAATTCTGACCCTTTGCACATTTATAGAAGTCTGAGATCCACGCACCAGGGTAGAAAGTGCTGAGAACCTGTAGGTAGTTTTGGGGGAGCATCCCAGAAGGATGATTGAGATGCCAGTTTTTTGTTTTCTTTTTTGTGTGTTTTACTGTGTGTGTGATTTTATTGTTTGGAACTGCACTAAGTTGTTCTCTAATATGAGCAGCCATGCAAGTCTTTTAAATAAATAAGTTCACATTGAATAAATCAAGATTCCTGCCTTTCCTTGCCTGAGAAATAAAACTCATATTCTCTCCTGAAATGTATCTAGTTTAGCTGGTTTTGTTTGTTACACACTTCCTAACAAACCTCCTTGGTTCAGGGCACAGTGTTCAAACTAGTTTCTCCAGAAGAGCAAAGTTTTTAATCTTCTGTATTAGCTTGGGGTGGGGCAGTAAAATGTTTTGAGAGATGGCTATTATCTACAAGCCTGAGACCATAATGTACAGAATATTGTAGCATATTAATTGAGAAGCAGATCACAATCCGATAAAAGTTGTGTGAAAAGGACAAAAAAGAAAATTGAGATGGACATTGAATCAAGCGATATTGCAAGATAAAGAATTTATACAAAATATGGAAAAAGAAATTGACTTCTTTTTCAAAGAGAACAGGAAAGAAGACTTAAACTATATACTTTATTTTACATGTGTTAACTGCAGCTAGAATTGTATATGCTCAACAGTGGAAGTCTGATGAGATCCCAACAGATGAGAGTGTAATTAAGAAAATATTAGAATGTGCAGAAATGGATAGACTAACACTTACTCTTAAGGACAAAGAAGAAACTGAATACTTTTTAACATGGGACTTATTTTACCAATGGTTAAACAATAAAAACAGAAGTTAGAAATTCTGGGACATAAAAAGGATAAATGTTAAAATGGAAATTCAATAAAATAGATAAGCTAAATATTATTGTTATTATAGTATCAATGTTATTGTAAGCATTTTGATTATGATTGCCTAAAAACAGCTGTACCCAGACAACACACTGTTTGATTGAAATGGAATTTTTACATGTTGTTCAAATAAAGTAAATAAATATTTTTAAAAAGTGAATTGTCCCCAGTTCTGCTCTGTGTTTGAATGTTAATTTTCCTCCACAGTTATTAAGAAATTGGCAGTTTCTGCTGGAGACAGTGTCCAGGTGACCCTGCCAAAAAATGAAGTGGAACTGAATGCATATGTCCTACCTCCATCACCTAAAGGTAGGAGCTGAACCATCCTATTCAGAATTTGGTAGCCCTTGCAAGTTTGTTTGGTAAATGTGTGTAAGTTCAAAATGGAAGATGAAGCTAGGAAGCCTGACCAAATCTGTTTTGGCAATCAAGACTTATTCACATAAATATGGCAGCATAAAGAAAACCATTGTTCTGCATAAGCTCCTCCCACATTGCCATTACGTTTTGAATAATTTTTGACATGCAAATATAAGCCCTTCCCATAATCTCTAATCTTCTTCCACTAGGAAGTAGCTATTCCTATGATTGGAGATTGATTACGCACCCAAAGGATTATAGTGGAGAGATGGAAGGACAGCATTCTCAGATTCTCAAGTTGTCCAAGGTGAGTCTGCCTAGAACGAATTACAGGTAGGAAGTGTCATTGTACAAAGTTCAGATGAATGTGGCAACAAATAAAAACATTGTTGTCCATGTGTCTATCAAGGTTAAATGAATGAAACAAAAATGCAAGGGCAACAGATTTAAGGATCATGAGAATGTAAAAATCGCAGAATGAGAATGCAGGCTAGTTTAACACGCATTACTTTTTTGGTGTATGTGAAGAACGCTTTTAAACAACATGTTCCGTGGGAGCAGCAGCATATAAAACAGTTTGAAGCTTTTCAATATTTTCATCCCATTTTATCTGAATCTTTCCTTGGCTCCTAAAAGTTCTCTGAGCACATGGCAACATCTTTTGGTGACTACAGCTCATGATGGAAGTGGTGGAAAGAGAGGGGAACAGTGTTGTAACAAGGCCTGCCTCAGACATGCTGCCAATATTCCTTGTGATTGATTTTCCTTTTAACATATCATCATAGCCTTGCCCTTTTCTTAACAATCCTTGCTCGTTTTGTTTGGCAGCTCACAGTTGGCCTATATGAATTCAATGTGATAGTAGATGGTGAGAACGCACATGGAGAAGGGATGGTGAATGTGACGGTTAAACCAGGTATGCTCAATGATTGCTTCAAACTCCTTCTGTTCTGCATTGTCTTCCCAGGTCTTATTCTTCCAGTTTTCTGTCTTTGTAAACATTTGAAAAGCAAGCTAGGTGGCCCAAATTATCGCTGACCTGAATATTTTCTAAGCAAAACGTTTGACTCGGTTTTGAGAGAGGAAAAGGAGTGTGTCATTATCACATTCTTTTCACCTCTTTTCCCTTTCTGTACTTTGTGTGAGCAGCAGCAGTGTTTCTGTTGGTGGTGGTTATATAATTTTTTTGGCAATGCTTCTTCATGATGTGAGATCATACCCAGGGAGCAATTTGAGCATGAATAATAAATATAAACCACTTTCTGCCCCTCTGAAAACACTATAGGCTTGTCTTGAACTGCAGTTGCTGTCTTGGATTTATCCAGTGATGTAATTCTTTGAAAAGAGACAGGTTAAATTTTGACAAGCCACCACTTTCACAACACAAAGCTCACATCATACTGGATTTAGTGAAACACAGACCTCTGAAATCTTATTATGACCAGCATCTAACCATTCTGTGTCCTGATTTCTTAGGAATTCTTATTCCTTTCCTTTGCATGTACTCAAGAGAATCTCTCTCAGGGGTTTTGTTCCATCTGTCCGATGAAGTGGGCTTGATGCATAAAGCTTATATGAAAATAAGTTAGCTAGGATGCAACAGACTGTTTTTTATACCAGCAGTCTAATAAGACTGCATGCTTTTAGAAGTGTTTACTGTTTACCACTAATTATTTTATGTGAGGCAATACAGCATTGAATAAATGGTGTTGCCTTGGTTATGAACTGCAAAAGCTCTATAGAGCTTTTGTTCTGTCTTGTTATTTTAAATACTCCCTATTATCCATTGGAATACTTGCATGGCATTACATGCAAAAGATGATTCCTAGTATAAGGGCAGCCAGAGTGGATATCTCTAATGAATTGCAGCGGGCAGCCAACATTGCTAATCCAGAATTTAGGACTACTATGTTCAAATTATCCATTATTCTCTATTTTGCATTTAGAAAGTAATTTAACATCTGAATACTACAAACATTAATATGAGAACATGTTACATATATGCAGCCAACTGAGGACACTCTTGCTTCTCTACCCACTTCTAACATTTGAAAAATGTTAGAAGCTTCATCCAGAGGCTGTAGAGAATTAATTCTTACGGTTATAATACTACCCTAACTTAATGGTGGGACTGTTTGCCTTACTATCAGGATTTTGAAGCTGAAAAGTTGCTGTAACCACCTAATGATTTTACATTTTACAAACATTTCTAGATAATTCAGACTTTTTAATAGATTCTTTGATTAATCCTTACAATAGCCTTTAAAGGTAGAATAACACATTGCACAGTGAACAGGAAAGGGTGTTGGACCTCCAGAGGGTTCCATCTTAAGGTTGTCTAGCAAGCACAATCCAGAAGCAACTTTGAGTTTTTGTAGTTCTTATTTCTACCACTATGCTCCACTTGAATGAAGTGGATTTCTAAAGGAGATGGCATGTGCCACGAGTATCTTCTAATATGTTCCTAGGGAAATTGTCATATTTCTTTTGTCACTGCAGAGCCTCGAGTAAATCAGCCACCTGTAGCCATTGTGTCACCCCCATTCCTGGAGATCTCTCTTCCAACCACCTCAACAGTCATTGATGGCAGCCGTAAGTACTCAAATGTCAGACAAGGCAACCAGAGACCGTCATGGATAGCTACTAACTTTATTGTCTACCACCGGTGTTATAGGAATCTCTCCAGACTGCTTGCCTTCCCCTGGGTGGAACAAGATAAGGCTTCATGGTAGGAGTGAAATCCAGCAGGTTCTGACAGGTTCTGGAGAACCGATAGCGGAAATTTTGAGTAGTTTGGAGAACTGGCAAATACCACCACTGGCTGGTCCCAGAGTGGGGTGGAAATGGGGATTTTGCAGCATCCTTCCCCTGCCACACCCACCAAGCCACGCCCACAGAACCGGTATTAAAAAAAGTTGAATTTCACCACTGCTTCATGGATCTTGGGGGGAGGTCAACCTTATGCCACTTGCAGCTGTGCAGTGACTCCAAGCTAGGCCCTTGCTTGACCCCTCCTTGCAGCCTAACTGGCAGTTTCCAAGCATCAACACAACCATTGCAGTCTGCTCCTGAAAGCATCAGGAAAGCTAGGGAAGGCAACAATGATTCACTAAGAAAAAAGGAACACAAGAGATATCCCTTGGAGCACTTCAAGTGTTACTCACTTCTTGGATTTCCTGTCTACAAGCCATAACTGCCAAATGCATAATTTAATGTCTGAAAGACTCTCACACACAAAATTAAACACTGCTTTTCAGTTTCCTGGTTCTAGTCCTAAACTTCATTCTGCCATATTTTCAGGAAGAGATTCTGACACCTGTTCAAAAATAAGCTCTACTTTCCCTTTTCCTTTTCAATAACAAAGCCATCATAAAATGATTTCTGTATTCAAAAGGTTGCAAATGATGAGGATAAAAAAGATCATCAACTTGTATGTTAGCTCTTTCTACTAAATGGCTTTAATTCCTCAAAGTATTTTATATCAGCCTTCTATACTCTTGCTTCCCCTAAGTACAAGTAGTTCTCGATTTACCAACATTCGTTTAGAAATTATTCAAAGTTAACAATAGCATTGAAAAAAGTGACATACTTTTTTACCTTGCACTTACAATCATTGCAGCATCCCCATGGTCACATGATCAAAATTCAGGTGCTTGGCACCTGGTATATATTTACATTGGTTGCAGTATCCCAGGATCATGTGATCACTATTTGCGACCTTCCCAGCTGGCTTCTGACAAGCAAATTCAATGTGATACGTCAAGGACAACCTGTATATTGGGACCGTATCTCCTAGCCTCTTGAACCAGCTCAGCTGAAAGAATTCTCGAGATTGTCTCAAAGGTGCCTTTTTTCCCCAAAAGGCAACTGGACTGTTTTTTCTTTGAGGAAGAAGAAGAAAAGCTTAAGTAGGGGTAAAAGAATCCATCTAAGTTAAAATTGAACACCCCTCCCTCAAGAGAGGGGGAGGAATAAGACACCATCTGTCTCCAGTCTACAATGCAGCCCTTGTAGCTGTTCCAAGACGTTTCCACAACCAATTGCACCCTGATTCAGGAGAATCTGAGAGCACAGATAAACCCCCAAGTGGCCTCACACAGCTCTCAGAGCACTAATGACTAGGTGACTGCGAAGAAATACAAGCCTTCCATATCCCCTTCTCCATCCTATCAGAATCTGCCCTTCCATCCCCCACCATCCAGTTTCAACTATCAGTATCTATCCTTCCATCCTCCCACCATCTGAACTGATGAAGCTTCTTGGATAAGAAGGGAAACGTTTTCTTCTTCTTCAAGGAAAAAAGAGTCCAGTTGTCTTTTGGGGGGGGAAAAGCACCTTTGAGACAACTGTGACTTGGATGATTGAGAATCTCCACAGACAATTCTGGAAATTGCTTCTTCAGCACTTCCAAAGGCCATTGGTTTGGGGAAGACTGTTTTAGAAAGACATAGCCTGTTAGACATGTTGGCTAGAATTATCTCTGGGCCATTCAGAGTCTCATCTTCGTTTTTTTCTTGCCCTACTCATGACATTCTGGAGATTGAAACTGGAATCAAATATATCTATAAGGAAGCTTCTCTCCATGGGCTCTTGATCATCCCCTAAAAATCTAATGGTTGCTCTAGCATCATTCTTGGAAATTAAATTATTGTGGCCTGTGAAAGGCTCTATAACTACACATCAGCTTTGGACTAATTTTAAGTAGATTTGACTATTGTATTGCATGTTTATGGAGAAAGTGGCTTGTAAAATAAGACACACATTATCTGTGTTTACTGGACCAGAAAGTACTGATGATGACAAAATAGTCAGCTATCACTGGGAAGAACTAAAGGGGCCTCTTCGAGAAGAGAAGTTATCTGCTGATACAGATATTCTGGAACTGACCAACCTGGTACCAGGAAATTACACATTCCGGTAAGTCAAGAGAGCCTACCTCTGATTGTGAGTCTAAAATACAGTGTTATTTTAATTACATAATAAGCTTAGCAACTAAATCAGTTTTAAGAACAGCAACGCTGTTTTTACCCACAATGTTATTTTATTTTTGTTAGCCTGTGTAGGTGGTCTGCTTATATAAGCATATACACCTCAGTTCACAACATAATCTGGCAAAGCTGCTACTAGCATCATTCTGGATCCAGGAGGCTGTTGCTGCATTCATAAAACAGTAGGGTCCCACATTATGTTGCTTTTAGTGAGTTAGGAACATTAGTGAAAGAATATCCAATGGCTCATCATCCCTCATTATTTCCTTCTAAATTTCTCCGCTCCTCCCTCTCCTCTACCTGGCCTGCATCTATTAAACAAAAAGTGTTTACATACTTGTTTGTTTAACTGAACTTTCAGATGGATATTCTTAAGGGTTATCAAGACACCGCAGATGAATAATAAAATAATGAGGTTATCTTTAAATTAGCTTCTTTTGTAAAAGGGTCAAATTTTCTAGAGATATTCTGCAGCAGTTCTCTGTTGTTTGGGCTATCTGTAGTTCTAGGTTTATCTGTTTTTATATAAGGCATCAGGAAGAGCATGCGGCCAGTAAACACTCAGCTCCATTCAGTTGTCCAGCCTCTACCCCGATGAAAGGAATTACAGGGTCCTAATTAGAAATAGATAAATATTAGAAAAAATATTATTATTCAGTTTTCATTGTATTTAGTCTAGCTGGCTTCAATTTAATAGCTAAAGGATAAGGATTACTCATTGGTATAGCTGCTGTTTGCTTTGTAGAAGAAATGTTTTAAGCTTAAAAAGCTTTTTCCCCCTTTTGATCAGTGGTAGGATGATATGCTTCAGATGTTCTCCTCTGAAAAGCTGTTTCCTGGGTTGCTTTGCCAATGATTTTAAATAATGAACTGTTTGCGTGGCTCTGTAACAGACCCCTCCATAAGTGAACAGACAGATTATCAAATAGCAAATCGCCTATAAAATGTGACGGCTTTGATTTCATCTGTGCATTTGAAACCAGAAGTGAATCTTGGATCATGTGCTAGCCTTAATTGCCAAGTTGTTCCTTTATGCTTCTTTTTTCAAGCTTAGCAAGGCTTTTCAGCTGTTTCTGAAAGGATTTCTTTGGCACTTTTAGGGAACACTTTAAAAATGTATTTACTTTGGCAGTGAATACTAGCTTGAAACTGGTAATTGCAAAGAAGCCTTATTATTCATGAGACTCATATACACAGAAGTGCCCGCACTAGGCTGCCACAGATCTAAAACCAAATTATTCACAAAACCTTTTCGGTCACTTCTTCCACCCACCTTATCCGAATTGTTCCTTTAATTTCACCTTACTTACAGGGCATCGGCAAATGCTTAATGATACAAAATTGCCACACCACACAAGCCTTATGTCCTCTGGAACTGAATTCTGAAATTTATTTTAAATGATTTATGGCATTAATATTTTAACAGATTTATTAATAGAATATCCAGGGCTACAGATGATATAAAATTACCATCATGAAGCTTGATATTAATATAATAACATTTTAAAAAATAGCAGTGCATTCGATATAATTCCATCAGTACAAGGCAGTCTCCCAGATCATAGCAAGAAAGTTTAATAAAAGCTTTGATAAAAAGATCATTGGTACAGGTAGGCTTTTGAACTAGCCAACTGCATATCCATTAGGGAAGAGACCTGTTCAATAGCGGCCACTGTTAAGAAGTCCCCTGAGTCCCTGGAGGCCAGCCAGACCTCGCTAATTGAGGCTTGGTGCCTTGTAGAATTTCTTGGTGCATTGTGGAATCACAAATGATGTATCTTCAATGCAAAGAGTGGAAAATTCCATACTGCTTGTAGGCAGCTCCTAACTTTCCTGTGAATAAAAATGCAGGGCTTCAGAGTTACTCTGTAAAGCTGTGTGTCATGCAGTTAGCCAGCAGTTAGAGCTGCTCCCAGAAGTACTAATATTTACTTAAATTTCGGTTTCATGCAGCATGAGAAACAAATAACCATTATAGACAGGGATGTTGCCACACATGTTCAAATAAGCACCATCTCAACATTTCAGTCAATTCTGTTAGGAACTAATAAATGCAGGTGAAAAATGTCAGAGGTAGCATGCTTCTGATTGCCAGGTTCAGCTCTGATCGCTGCCTGCAAAATTGTGGCCATTCAGGCTTGATCTTTACACTTCCTCATTATCTCTCCCATTTTAGCCTCACGGTGGTGGATTCTGATAGGGCTAGCAACTCCACCACCGCTAGCCTGACAGTAAACAAGGCAGTGGATTACCCCCCTGTGGCAAATGCGGGCCCTAACCAAGTGATCACTCTGCCTCAAAATGCCATCACCCTTTATGGAAATCAGAGCACGGATGACCATGGCATCGTCAGCTACGAATGGTCCCTCAGCCCCAACAGCAAAGTGAAGGTAGCAGAAATGCAGGTAAGATCGCCAGGATCCCCGTTTCAGTGAGACCCTAAACATTTTCTTCTTTTTTTGGGAATTTTTTTTACATTTTTATTTCTTATACAAATAATGTAAATGTACATTCTTTTATACATAATTAATCATACATATACATATTTTCTTAAAGCATACAAATAAGACATTTTAATTGCATTTGGGGTTGCTCTTCTACCCTTTCTTTTCCCTCGTTTCACAACAAACCTTCTCCTTCCTTTTCCTTCCCTCCCTCCTCTCCTCTTCTACTTCCTTCCTCCTCCTCTACTTCCTCTTTCCTACTTCCCCTTCCTTCCCCCGTTCCTCTCCTCTTTCCCCCTATTCTCTCCTCTCCTACTCCTCTCCCCTGCTCTTTCTTTCCCTCCTTTCCCCTTTCTTCCATTCCTCTCTCTCCCTTTCCTCTTCATACCCTCTATTGCTCTCTCCTTTCTTCTTTCTTCTAAACCTTTTCTTAATACACTTTACAGTTCAACTTGAAAAAAAATGCACTAATCTTTGTAAACAGCTGGCAATTAGTGTCCAATATTTGCTTATATAACGAATGATTCTACATTATTAAGAAATAATATGATTCTTAATGTTAACATTTGTGCTCAAGATACACTAGTGGGCAGGCTTTAAATTGGCTGCAGTCACATGCCCCTTTTATTTTCAAGGAATTTTATGGCCTAGTGAATATCCATCTCCCTCTGCTTTTTGATAAATGCAATGAAAATAAATGTGTCTCATGCACTCTCTCAAATAGTGGACATTTTGGTTCAATCCATAGAAAAGGTGGGTAAATGGTTAGGTTTCTCTCCTGCCGATGTTGTTGATTTCTGGCTGCATTGGTTCCTGTTCCTCTCCCAGATCAGAATTGCCATGCATATAAGTGCCCTAGGCTAGCTTTCTTCACCAAATCTGCATGATATCTAAGATTCCGAGATTAGCTTTCATTTAAGTGTATTCGGGGTGAAATCCAGCAGGTTCTGACAGGTTCTGAAGAACTGGTAGCAGAAATTTTGAGCAGTTTGGAGAACCGGCAACGGAAATTTTGAGTAGTTCGGAGAACTGGCAAATACCACCTCTGGCTGGCCCCAGAGTGGGGTGGGAATGAAGATTTTGCAATATCCTTCCCCTGGAGTGGGGTGGGAATGGAGATTTTGCAGTATCCTTCCCAAGCCATGCCCACCAAGCCACGCCCATCAAGCCACACCCATAGAACCAGTAGTAAAAAAAATTGGATTTCACCACTGAATGTATTCCATAGTTTTGAAATAAGAGCTATAATTGTGCTTATTTGAGGTGAAACCCTTGGATTCATTCTGGCCACCCAAGATGAAAAGTTTAATCAGCCTTCCTTATCTCTCTGCTGTACTGAGATGAGGAATCAAAGCAGGGATAAGCAATTTGTGGCTCTCCAGTTGCTGAACTATAACTTGTGACATCCCTCAGAAATACAGCTAGTGGTGAGGGATGTTGGAAATTGAAGTTCAGCAACAACTGAAGGATTACAAGTTTTTTGTTCGTGGACTACAGACTGGTTGGAGATATTGGGAGCTGTAATCTATCACTTCTTGCTTGATGATAGCAATGGTAACAGTTCCCTGTTCAAGCTAAGCAAGTTCCAATTTGGTGATGTCCATACCCTCTGCAACACGCTGCCTTTGCAAGCATGAAAAGGAGGCCATACTTGGTTATTTCTTGCCCCAAGATGTTGATTCAAAATAATGAAATGCTTAGTAATATATTGAATGCTGTTCTCCTCCCCCTCCTCCCCGAATTCATAGGGGGTAAGGACTTCAACTCTGCAGCTCTCAGCCATGCGTGAAGGTGACTACACCTATCAACTGACAGTGACAGATTCTGCTGGACATCAGTCCACTGCTGAGGTCACCGTGATTGTACAACCTGGTAGGTCTCCTTTCAAAACAAATTGTTTTGTGTAAGCGGTTTTTCTCTCCTACTCCCCCCTCGTCTTTTTATTCTACTTAGTTTTCCTTTTTCTTATACTTTTTGTTGTTCTTTGAAATGTCTAATGGTTAGATAAGAAAGACAGAAGTTAGAAAGGGAGACAAATTAAAAGAGGGAATCCTAATGAGGAGAAGTGTTAAAGAAGAGGATATTAAGTATCATTGTGATTATATTGTTATGTTATTGTATTACTACTATTATTGTGAGGAATGCTATAACAAAAATGAATACTATGATTGATGAAACATTACTGTACCCAGACCAAACACTGTTTGATGAAAACCGGATTGAATATAAATAAAAATTAATAAAACTTGAAAAAACAAATCATTTTGCATAAGGGAATGCAAAATGCAAATCCCTATTATATCCCAGAAACCTAGTTATGAAGATGGTTATGGACCAGATGTAGAGTAGTGGGAGGCTTCTTGAGTATCATCCTACAGGGGTGCGTGCTTTTAAAATATTATTGGTGCAACCAATGGAACTTAAAAGCACTTGACTTCTTTTAAAAAAACATTTCCCCCAAATAATGTTCTACCCACCCATTCTTACCACCAATCCCCTCCCAGACTACTTAAAGAATAAAAAGTAGCATTTGAAACTCCCTTGGGCTTTAGAAATGGCATGTTGCATAGCACAAAGAATTACTGAAAAAAAATCTAAGTGTTTGCTGGAAAGCAAAGAGATACGCCTATACAGTAGTTTCTGTACTGTATATTGAGGTATTTAAGGGAAGTATGTTAAAACTCTGCTAACCTACTTCTATGGGCACTCTATGTGCTATATGTTAGGTTGAAATGTAGGGCAGATATGGAATGGAAAACTCTATACCCATGATGGCGAACCTATGGCACGCGTGCCACAGATGGCACGCAGAGCCATATCAGTGGGCACACGAGCTCAGCTCTGGCGTGATTTTCAGGCCTTCTGGGCCCCCTGGATGTCGGCAAACAGGCCGTTTCCAGCCTTCAGAGGGCCTCCGGGGGGTGGGGAAGGCCGTTTTTGCCCTCCCCAGGCTCCTAGAAAGGCTCTGGAGCCTGAGGAGGGTGAAAAACAGGCCTACCGGGGCCACCGTTCCATCATGTGCCAAAAGCGGGGGTGTGTGTGTTCACACATACACGTATGGGGTGGAGTGCATAGAATTATGGGTGTGGGCACATGCACGCGCAGCCCCCCCCCGCTCCCTCCGCTTTTGGCACGCGATGGCAAAAAGGTTAGCCATCACTGCTCTGTACTATGAGACAATGGGTATCATTTGCTGGATATGCCACTCTCTAGGTCAAGATCTTATCTCATATATAGAGAGAATTAGAAGGCTGAGCCACATGCATCTCCACCCTCATTTTCGTGATTCTAGAATGCCCTACAATCATTATCCCAAACCTCAGCAGGATATTATCTATTTTTGATGGCACATTTTTATTTTTATTTTTTTTATATTTTGACAAAAAAGAACATGAATAAATATCTTAATCTGAACAGGCAAAACATGCCTATTTTTATTTTTAAAACAGTTCAAGTTTTTTGAACAGTTTTTGAACAGTTTTTGAAACAGTTCAAATCCAAAGAAAGGAAGGAAGGAAGGAAGGAAGGAAGGAAGGAAGGAAGGAAGGAAGGAAGGAAGGAAGGAAGGAAGGAAGGAAGGAACAGACCTGCCAACAATATTGACCATGTAACTTTTAGGGAACTCAGAATTATGTCATGCCCTTTTCCCTTTGGCCTTCAGGAACTCTCTTTGTGTATGTGTGAAATGCAGTTCCTACTAACAAAATAAATGCCTGTCTTCTGGAGAGAATATTATTATTCTACTAATGCCACAAAAAGGAGATCTAGGTTTAAGTTATCACTGTTGTCTAGGCCTCTTACAATCTCTCAGTTGGATTTACAGAATGCTTCCTTGTTCACCCAGTAGAAGATGATTATGTTAAATAAATGTATAAATCCCATAAAAAGTGAGTGAAACAAGATATGGCAGTACCCAAGTAAATTTATAATGTGTAACTTAACTTTATATTTTACAGACTGTTTATGAAAAATCCATAATTCAGGACATTGAATGTGCCTTGCATGTAAAAAGGGCCCTGTTTGATTCTAAGCCTTCCTGCTTAAAGCATCTTGACTTAGCAGGGACAGAAAAGAGCCATATTTGAAAAATTGGGGGGGTGGGGTGGCGGCATTGCCAGTGGGACTGGTAATTAATCTAATAATAAATTATTGCCAGTCACTTGGATTCCAGTGGGTTAGATAATGGTCTGACTTCCTATAAATCAATTCCATCTGTGTTTATTCATCTTTATACCTCTCGTTATGAGCATTCTGCTACATTCTTGGTCTTTTTAATTTCTTTTTTCTTCTTCACGTTTTATTTTTTATAGTTTTTATATCACAAATTCCATTTCTAAATTGAACAGTGTTTTCTAGATAACAAAAATGTTAAAATTTAAACATCCTCATAATCATTATGATCATATCAACATACAAACATATAGTAGATACTATCAATCATTGTTAGAAAGTATACTATCTTCCATATTAACATCAATTATATAAGCATCAAAATGTTTACTAATAATTTTTCTTCCTCGTATAATCCATATTTCATATAAACCCATCCATCTGATCTCTGTATCTATTGACTAACCATTTGTAAAAAAGTTCCCATGTCATAAAATATTCAGAATCTTCTTTTTCTTTAACTTTTAGCATTAACCTATCCATTTCTGCACATTCAATTATTTTTTTGATTATATTCTCATATGTGGCGGTTTGTTGATTTTTTCCAATATTGTGCGTATGCAATCCTAGCTGCTGTTAAAAATACGTATATGTGTTACTCAGAAAACAATAAGCCTCCCAGGGCAGATGCCGGTCCAGACAAAGAACTCATCCTACCAGTGGACAGCACCACTCTGGATGGCAGCAAGAGCTCAGATGACCAGAAGATTGTCTCCTTCCTTTGGGAGAAAACACAGTATGTCGCTCTTTTCTCCCACGCTTGATGGTTCTTTTGTATGGAAAAAAAATTACATATTTACTCTGTTCTGCTTACTTAACTACTTCTGAGTTGGGATCTTGAGATAGGCCTGAGAATCTATAAGTTACTTGCCACCTCCCAGACTGAACTGTTGTTGATTATTTTGAGTATGATGTTGAGTACTTAAGCTGCTAACCTTGGAGCTTGTATTCTCACCAAGGCAACCTCTGGAGCAGTCAAGATTTCCTTCCATATAACCTAAGATATGTAGTAGAAGAGCAATCCCAAAG